>JALMQS010000187.1:22805790-23036173 GCA_024734495.1 Forficula auricularia
TGTTGTATCTGTTCAATGTAAACTATACATTACACCAGGGTTTTCGAGCCCCGCCTTCCCTAGTAGCTCAATGATATTCAAACTATATAGTAACTATATGGGGCCTATATAGATTCTTGGAATCTATATAGGAACTATATAGTGACTATACACTTTGAAACATTGTGCTACTAGGGTTTTTTCAATTAAATTTTTTCCATTGCCCCCTATTCTAATAAATAAAAGTACATATATCAAAACAAAAAGGGTATTTAGTCTCTCTAAATACTCTTGCATTACAATCGATAAAAATATCTTGAAATTTTTTCTATGAAAATCAAATAACCACAGTGGGGACCCTTTGTATAAATTTCAGATTTTTTCAAGGGTATCAAAGTTAAATTTTTTCGGCTTATGTAAAGTAAGAGATAAAAATGAATAATAAATAAATTTTTTTCATTTTTTATTTTTTGTCTAGTTAGGCCAAATGTCTTGCTTCAGTTAATTATTAAGCTTCATGGAGCACCTGTGAAGAGGCTACGGCGCACAGTTTGGGAACCTCTGCATTACACTACAAAAAAAAAAAAAAAAAAACGAAACGTCAAAAATCCAATATAGAATGATTATTCCTCAAGTATTTGATGAGAATCAATCGCTATTTTTGGTTTAAAGTCGATTTCTCTATGTCTTCAGCAATGGTCACCAATAAAAACCGAAACGTCAAAAATCCAATATAGAATGATTATTCCTCAAGTACTAGATGAGAATCAATCGCTATTTTTGGTTTAAAGTCGATTTCTCATGTCTTCTGCAAAGGTAACGGATAAGAAAACAACGCAGTTGCTATGGTTACTTACTAAAATTTCCTCCCAAATTTTTAGCATTTCACAGAGAGAAGCCTATCCATTCTTACTTAAGCAAGGCTAAATGAGCTATATTAAAACGTTCAAATGAATAAATTTTAAAGAATTAAAAAATTAAAAGTACTCTCTTACTCTAGAGTAAAGTACTTTAAAATATAATTTTACTAAAAAACTTTATTTATCCTTTTTTGTGGTCCCCAAGGTACTTAATTAGGATATTAAATTTCATCAAAATTGGTTAAGTCATTTTCAAGATATTTAGAAAAACTAAAAAAGTACTGAAATAAAGTACTAATGTTTGTGGGCCGATATGTACCAAAACTAATCAGCGCTTCATTTTGTTAAACTAATGGTAGGTTTTCAATTTCATTTCAATCGGTGCAACGGTGTGGAAAAATCGTGGGCCAAAAAAGCGATAACATCCATCCATCCATCCATCCATCCATACATCCATACATACATCCATCCGCACGCACTAAATGAAAAAATGGCACTTTTTGGCCTCTCGACGAGACCCGATGTAATTTTTGGCAAAACCGTCACGTGCTAAAATTCAACCTAATTGAATACTACAATTTGTGACTTTAATTGAGTCCATGGGTTCCGTAGTCTTTACCTGAGGACCCTTTGAAGCCACGCTTGCCCCGAGAGCGATTACAATACTTTACCCATGCTTTGCATTGGATAAAGTAAAAAACATTTTAAAGGACATCTTCATCAACAATTTGTTATTAAATCAAAGATCAAATATCTGAAACAATCAAGATTGTCTTTTGTTACAATAAATATAAATATTACATTTTATTATTTAATTTTATTTTATTTGATTATTTATATTTATTGTAACAAAAGACAATAATAAAATATATTATTTATATTTATTAACAAATAAGTCAATCTTGATTATTTTAGATATTTGATCTTTGATTTAATAACAAATTGTTGATGCTTCGGGGAGAAGATCTCCTTTAAAAGGTTTTTTTTTCTTGTAGTTTGAACATCTGACAAATGAGTTTATAAAATGAGAGCCAGTGAAGAAGTCAGAAATCAATGACGAAACGTTTGGCACATTTATACGTTTAATTAATTTTTTTTTGTCCAACTTCCTACGAGATTCCTATTACAAGTTTCAATAACATTTGAAAAGGATTTCAGAAGACATAATTTATGTGGTTTCAGCTAATCTCTTTAACTATTTACGGAAAAGCTTGAGTATTAGTAAGGGAGGAGTTTATTGGATAAAAATACTTGGTAGGTTTCACATTAAGATATAAAAAATTAAAACGAATTTATTTTTGGAGAATCCTCATTGCTCAAAAGGCCATTCAAAATTAAACAAAAGTAGACTTCCTACCTTTTCTCCCTCCACTAATTTTAAATATTTACCCTTTTGTTATCTTAAAAATAAATTTTACCATTGAGTTGTATTCAAATTCGAAATCCTCATTTCTCAAAAGGTCATTCAAAATTAAACAAAAGTAGACTTCCTACCTTTTCTCCCTCCACTAATTTTAAATATTTACCCTTTTGTTATCTTAAAAAATAAATTTTACCATTGACTTGTATTCAATTTCGACTTATCCAGGTCAGTTACTTTCTGTTTCTCCTGAAGATGGGTTAGTCACCCGAAATATATATATGGAGATTAAAGATTCTCCAAAAATAAATTCGTTTTATTTTTTTATATCTTAATGTGAAACCTACCAAGTATTTTTATCCAATAATTTTAAAAAATGTTTCACCAAGTACCAACACCAAATTCCTTAAAAACTAGGGAGGAGTTTATTCACATATATAGAACATCCACACAGTACCTACCCCGAACCATTTTCAAAGTCCTCAATCTCACATGCCAAAGTTGAGAGATAGAGATGAGAAAAAATCAATAAGGCTTTCAAATTGCAAAGTTTATATCTGGAAAAATAGCTCGCGTGCTAAATCTTCGTTCCCTGGGTCGTCTCAGTTGGTTTAGTACTTCTAAGCAGATGCGTGTGCGCCCACACCCTGCTGCTTTCTGGCCCTTCTACTATCGACCCGAACGAACTCTTTCTTAACATACTTAAGACATCCCTCTGGGATAAAATAAGGGTTGAAGGAGAAGACTTGTTCTTCTAAAGAATTCAATTAGCCTTATCAAAATTCTCTCTCTCTCTCGTGGAATAAGATGTAAATTAAATTAATAAAATCTGCTTGTATAAAACCGTATAAACAAATGAAAAATAACGCGTTTGATCACTTGAAAAAGGTTTATCTCTCTTCTAAAGAAAATTATTATTCATGGTTTAAGAGTTAAGTAATTTATAAGCCAGAGACATTAGTGAGCCTCTAACAACATCTTTTTCGAATCAATAAAGAAAGATAATAGGGGAGGAAAAAGATTTTAAAAAAAGACATCCACTGGCTTGGAAAATTTAGATGAGAAGCATAACGAATTACTGAAAATAAAAAATGTCTTCAATCATTAAATTGATCTTCTCTGAGTATCAATAATATTCTAACTTCAAACAAATTTATATATCTATAAAACAGTAAGCATGTTGGTGTTTTGTACTTTATAAATCTTGAACTACTGAGTGGTTGATTTTGATGAAACCTCCATGTATAAAAATTAAAGATTTCTCTTTGGTTGTCGCTGGAACCTTATTAGAAGCTGAACTGAGTGGACTGTAGATTATATGCTTATATATTAACAGGAAGGTTTATTTATATAATTTTTTCTTTTAATAAATTATAAAGCAATAAATTTGTTTTATTTATAATTTAATGAGATGATGGAAATATTTACATATGTTGTTGGTGGTTTGCTGATTTTCAATGAGGAGAGCGGTCATCCAAGTGCGCGAGCTGCTTCTGAAGACAATCCTTTCAATCCTTATTCCATTTATAACAGATTCGAAATCTGGTTTCAAGGTTTAATTATTATTATAAGAGAAGGCCCAATTGAGATCTCTTATCCCGAGGTTTTACTTATTATTATAAGAGAAGGCACAATTGAAATCTCCTATCCAGTTAACTTGAACATTAAAGATGGCTGACACTGAACTAATCTTTTTTCATAGTAAAACTAATACTTAATGTATCGTTCCCTATCCAAGTTTTCAAGCGAGAGTTTTTCAAACGAGTGTGCCAGGCAAGGTATGATTTCCAACTCAAGAGGCTGGCTCTGTTTACCATACTAACTCGTCCTATGCCCGTAAGAGGCGTGAGCTTCGCTCTTTTATTAAATACAAAATGCTAAAATTTGAATTTTAAACACTCCACTAAACTGTTCTTATAAATCAAGAGATTCGTATAGGCCAGGGGTCTTTCAATGTCAAGATGCGGCTCTCCAGCTCCATGCGAAAATATTAGCTCAATTATATTAATCTATTTTCAAAACTTATCAAAATTTTATACTGCAAAAAAAACTACTTAAAACAGAATAAAAACACTCAATAGAGAACAGTTAGAATAGGTGGAGTAGAGACAATAAAGAAGTCAAATTTGGAGAGACACTTCACTACAAAACATACCGATTCGTTGTTAAATATCCAACCGGTTAAGCACGAAAAAAGCTATTAAAGAGCTTCAAAAACAAAAACAACAGTCGAGTTCTATGCTAAGTAATTGGGCGCAATCTTCAAATAATGTAAATCTGGCAAGCTTTGCAATATCACTACATATTGTAAAAAGAGGGAAACCATTCACAGGTGTGAGAGTACGTCAAAGATTGTTTCATATGTGGAGCTGAAGAACTGTTTCGTGATTTCAAAACAAAAATTCAAGCTTAAGATATCTTCGTAAAAGACGAAAGCTCTCACAATAGCTAGAGAACCAGTCCGCTGTAAGCTACAACTATATAACACCATAGTGGAACAAGTGTCATCCTTCAACTATCTCGGCATTCAGATGACAGATAATTGTTGCATCAAACCAGTCTTAGGACTGTATACTCAATGATGATATTCAATAATTATAGTTATTTGATTACTAATTTTATTATTCTAGCAGAGCTAGCTAAAATACTTTAATATGTTTTGTGTGAAACATTTGTATGTTTTTATATGATATTTCATATTTAAAGCTATTTATTTTAAATCAAAAATCAAATTTATATACCTAATCCTAATCAAATACCATAATATTGAAACAAAAATGTTAGTGGCTCTTTAAAAACTGGGGAATTTTGTAAATTGTAACTTTTTTGAAACAGTAGATCATTTCCTGTCATGGAAAATTCTGGATATCTATAAATATCTAAGAATTTTAACAAAAAAGTGGTCCAAGTAAACGTCAAGTCAACACTAGAGAATGAGACAAAAATCAAGTTTCTAGGTTTCTGAGTGATTTTCATTTTATGAATGAAAAACTGAGATTTTTTGCAAAAAACTGCAAACTTCAACCTCATTGCGTCACGGGTTACAATTATTCAATTAAGATGAAACTTTATTTAAATTGTACAAAATTTAATCTAGTTTAAAAATATATAGAGTGGTCTTTGTCGAAAACCTGCTCCTTCATGGTCAAAATGGGCAAAAATCGAAAAAGTACGAGTTTTAGGGATATTCAAAACTGATCCCGGAGGCTATTTTTTGACAGGTGCTAGAACCGGTTCTACTCAGCCTAAATAGATAAAATTGTTATCATTTTACGCATAATATAAAGTTAAAAAACAGCATTAGAAATAATGTGTCGCGATGACTTCAAATAAATTAAAATGTGAAAGTCGTGTGGTGAACACACCAGTTGATTTAAAAAGCATACGCATTTTCTGGAGCTCCGGCAAGCGGAAGGCGGGATTCGCAGTTTGTAAATGAATAAATTCCATCGAAAAGAAAAATAATATTAAAAAGTTTAAATAGAGTGAAATTGAAATTTGCAATTTTCTCATTTTTCTCTCTTTCGAAGAAATAAATGAAAAATGAAAAAAAAAAAAGTTAAATTTCACACTTCACTTATATTTTATGAATAAAAAATAACCTAATTTTCTTTATTTTTATTTTTTACGATTTTTTTTATCTCCCGTTCCAATTCCATTTCCTCTATTGTTAATCTTATTCTTTTTTTTTTTGCAAATTTTTATCATCAGAGACAATTTAATATCAGAGCGAACAAGAAAATTTCCATGTCAAGTTAAATAAAAAAAAATAAATAAAAAATAAATAAATAGGAGGATATGTCTGTTTGGAGATTAAACTATAACTATATTATCGAATCATTTGTTCGGATAAAAAGTTTTTTTTGTATATACATATGAAGATATAGAAAAAATATATTTCCGCTATATAAAAAGACAGAAAAAAAAACGGATTAAAAATAAATAGAAAACAACATATTACCTTTCACTGCATGAAATAATGTTGTTATTATATAAAGGTATTTCGTAGGTTTTATTAAAAATACGCATTCTACCGTGGTCAAATTAATTACTCCTCTTTAAAGCCTCATTTTCGAGAAATATAAGATTTATCAATTGAAAATAAATAAATAAATCTTTATTCCTCGACCTGCTTAGAGGCACAAGTCCTCGGTGGCTAGGTCCTCCAAACATCAATACAATCTAGCTTCAATACATTAACGAACATCAATACAAATTAATTACAACAATTTAACAAATAATAAACAAGTAAAAAAACGAAAAAGAAAAAATAGAAATGTATGCTCATTAACAAATAACATGACCATAGATTTTTTTTTATAATGATATTGATACAAGAAGAAGTTGCACCAAGAAGGTACAGCCTCTGTAGTCCGTGGTGGACCCTTGTAACGTGAAGATAAGGGGAGATTTAGGGATTGGGTAGCAGTCGAAGGTATCTGTGGAATTCTGGTCTTGAAAGATTGAAGTTTATGATTTCCAAAAAACAAAAAGTAATTTAAAAATTCCGCGCAAAAACCCGATACCAGGAGCAAGCGACGCATTAGCCATCCCGGCATTTGTCATAAGTTGTTAAGGAAACCTGGTCAAAACCTTACCAAGAATGGAATGACCTCTCTCTACCTCAGCTAATCTCTGCTTGTGAGAACTAAATAAAATTTTGCACAACTCTAGGACTTTAGGACTTGACAAAATTTATAATTGATTTAATCATAGGAGGCAGAAGACTATAATCCCAAGTAGTAATAAATAGACAGACTTCCACAAATCAATGCCAGATCCTACAAATGAATGCAAACCTACATATTAATATCTGAATTAACTAACTTGTAAGAACCAGACTGAATTTAAATTAATACCATTCTTCCCTATATCCTTATAATATAACCAACTGAATCATTCTCATAAGAAAAATACCACCACTGGTTTCAACACCTATACTTCTAGTCAAAACCCTGGATTGACTATCCCTTTTAACCATATTATCTAAAAAAAAAGATATTTTAAAAATAAACAAAATATTTACCTTAGCAACGCAGAGATTTCCTTATTCCAGCCTAATTTCAAAACCAATCCTTGCTTTTCCTATCTCTAAAAGGAAAGAAGAGTTAACAAACCCCCTTCCCCAAAAGAGACAGAAAAAGAACTAATAAAAACCTACCAAAATAATTTTTAAGAAAAAAATAAAAACCGACTTCAAAAAATTAAATGCAACAAATAAAATACACTAAAAAGTATAAAATAATTATTATCTTATTTAGTTACAACTAAACGACGAAATATTAACATGAAATTACTTTTTGAAGTCGGTGCCAAACAAACTATACCTATAAGCGAGCGTACCCGCCAAACGTACTAACTAAGATCCGTCGAGTGCGATTCATAAAAGGTATATATTTGGCACCAACTTCAAAAAGTAATTTCATGTTAATATTTCGTCGTTTAGTTGTAACTAAATAAGATAATAATTATTTTATACCTTTTAGTGTATTTTGTTTGTTGCATTTAATTTTTTGAAGTCGGTTTTTATTTTTTTCTTAAAAATTATTTTTATTTTTCTCTTTTTAGTGATGTCATTAATAGTGATCATATCATCAGAACTTGACCAAATTAATATGACACCATCCCTAAGACACCCCCTTTCGGATAAAAAAAGAACCATCGAAATCGGTTCATAAACAAAGAGGTTAGGTCTGAACAAACCTAATAAAAAAGGTCTAATACCTATGCAAAAAAAAACGAAAAAGAATGGGACCAATCGGAAGCTAGACTGGACCCAATGCACAAAAAAAATTTCAAAATATGTTGACAATTGGCGGAGATAAGGAGGTAACACAGGCACAAAAAAAAAAAAAAAAAAAAAAAATTCAATCGAATAGAGAACCTCCTCCTTTTTTTGAAGTCGGTTAAAAAAGCTTCAAATTCGCAAGACATGCTTTTTGTTTTTTTGAAAAGGATAAAAAGATTGAAATTATTTTTCATCAAGAAACTTCTAAACTGTTAAAACGATTCATAAAACATTCAATATTTCAAAATTTTCTTCCTCAAATACTATTTTTGAAATTCTAAATGTCGCTCTTTATCTTTATCTACTAGATCAGTGTTTCCCAACTTTTTTTTGCCATGCCCCACCTATATTTTAAAATTCTCATGCCCCCCCCCCATGTAACATATACATAATTTTTATATTTCAAAAATGAATTATTATTTATATAATTATAATTCTTCTTAGAGTGCCATACCCGAAATGGGCGTCGGAGCCTCTCCACATATACTTGTGTTGAGTGTGTTTAGTTGTTTTTCACAGATAGATATACGGGACCTACTTTTTAACGCAGGTTTCGAACGGCTAATTTGGAGAGGTTTACTAGGCATATACTCTTGGTAGGTTGCCATTGCTTTCCAAGAGGAGGCGGCTGTAAATATCTGCCGAGAATAGGTCTCGAACCAGCGTACTTCGAGTCAGCGACCCGACACTCTAACCACTGACCCTCTTATTATTTATATAATTATAATAACAAAAACAAAATATTGTTGATTAGTATTATTGTGTGGTCCTACATATTTTATGTATTTTGTTTATTGGGCCTCCGAGGAGCGGGCCGCCTCTTTCAAAAATAATACAGAATAGAAAGAATAGCTCAACAGTTGTCCATGTTTATTTCAACTTCGCAATTTCAGCTTCAGAACAAATAAATTCAAATTCAAAATTTAACTATATTTTATATACCTATTGCAGAAGCTATAATACTTAAATTTTGAAAACATTTATTTTTTCTAATTATAAAGTGATTATGAAAGGTTGTAAAGATTACCTCGTCATGTTGGTAATTAGATAATTGAAATTTTAAGAATGCTTAATACTTCAATAGTACAAAATATATTATACGAGTTCAGAGCGGGGCATGGGCCCTACGTTGGGAAACACACTGTACTAGATACAAGGGATGAATTTAACTTAGATAAGAGTGCAATTTTTTCATTAAAAAAAATCAAAAATTTCCCAATTTGTATTAAATAAGGTCTTTTTAGAACATTTAAAAAAAGTTTTGACTTTTTGAAGCCGAAGGAAAGAAAGAAATAAGAACTTAGAAACAAACCTACCCTTATATATTATTTTGTTCTATTGAAGTAGGTATTAGGTATTCTTAAAATTTCAATTGTCTAATTATCAACATGTCATCACTTTATAATTAAAAAAATCTAGATAAATAATTTAAGTTATTTATTAAATAAATCAATATAATAGTTTTGAGATTCTATATCTCTATGTTCACCGATCTCCACGTTAAACGACTTTACCGATTGACTTGAAATTTAAAACATAGACTCCTGAGGAGTCAAGTAATCGGTGTGATTCACGAAAAGTGAACCTTTAGTCCCAGAAAGATATGTTCACCGACCTCTTTTTCCTTTTTTCAATAAAGTTAATGCAATTTATATATAAAATGTATACGCAATTTCTAATAACAAATAAAATATATCTATATATTTATATATAATCCTTAGTGTGTATGTGCGTGATCGACCCACGCCTAAACCACTGAACGTATCGAAACCATATTCACACAATATGTTTGTTTTGTGCTTCAGATGGTTTATCTAAATTTTGGGCCAAATCGGTTTGATTTGACTTTACACGATTTCACGTAATTAAATTAATTATTGTCAGGTAGAAGAATGCCAATCTTGGGGTTTTAAAAAAGGTTTCTCTTTTCTTTTGTACCCAGGCAGACAATGGGTTTGGGTTAATTCATTGTTCTCAAAGGCCTTGAAGAAGTATTATGATTATATCATCTTCTATCTATCTATCTATCTATCTATATATATATATATATAATCCTTAGTGTGTATGTGCGTGATCGACCCACGCCTAAACCACTGAACGTATCGAAACCATTTTCAAACAAACTTTTGGCCGTATCGATACGCTGCCCGCCAGGGCCACCCGCCCAGAGGGCCAAGGTGCAGAGGGCGTTGCCCCGGCACGCCTGACGAAGCTTGTATTATATAAAATTGTAGGATATCTGTTGTCTACTAAAAATTACTGCTAAATAATATTATAGGCAATATTATATTTATATGTGCCCGATTCTTGAAAAAGTTTTCAATTTTTCTTCAAATTTAATTATTCCCGTGTTTAGAACTTGGCTGAAATTTCTCTCATCCAGATGGATTTTATTTTTAATCCAATGAAACGAACATGAGCAGATGTATTAGTCTTTCTTACTTCCCAATTCATTTGAAGTACTTAGGTACCCGATTCTCAAAAGCTTACACAAAGTAGCAAATGTTTATTCAAATTAGCTATATAAAATGCCTTGAGTTAACATTAGGGAGCATTGCATTTTCATACAATAACCATTGAACTATTAGAAAAATATTGTACTAAGTTTAAAATAATAAAAAAAAATATTTTTATTATAGATGAGAGTTTATGTAAACCTGCCCCGTTCAAGTTTAATTTTATTTTTCCATAAAAACAGAACGTGCGTTGCCATGGATGTGGATAATAACGTAATTCAACTAGAACATAAAACAAACAATTTCTTGTAATAAATATAATAGCCCAAGAGCCCACGACTGCCAGACCTTCGTTATTTTATAAAAGCTGAAAGTTTTTCTGTGCATGTCCCCTATACAGGTAAGAACGACCAGCGACTATAGAGTTTGGGTTGTGGTTACTTTGGCAGGTAACAGGTAATAAAGGTGTATAAAATAGTACTTTAAATTCGTTAAAGTATAAAGTACAATTTTTTTATATTTTCTTCGGGATAACTTTAGAAATCTCGTCATCCATTGCCGGACACTTATGACAGTTGCTACCCCCTGCCAGACACCCCTAAACTTTAAGAAACTCAAGCTTTAGTGGATTGCCATAAAAGAATTTAGTCTTTTTGATTTTAAGTCGATTCTTCCACGTTTTCAGTAGAGGTTGCCATTAATAGTCAAAACAACAAAAATGGAATGCAATAAGGTTATTCCTCTAGTATTAGATAAGAATCTATGGTTATTTTTGATTTTAAGTCGATTCCTCCATGTCTTCACCAATGGTTATCAATAATAACCGAAATGTCAAAAATCTATGTAAAAACCATTAAAACTGTCCTCCTATTGAGGTAACATTTTTTATAGGTCGCCAAGTAACATATATAAAATTTATCTTTTATATTATAACGAAAGTATAATTATAATTTATTAAAGTTTAGGGGTGTCTGGCAGGGGGTAGCAACTGTCATAAGTGTCCGGCAATGGATGACGAGATTTCTAAAGTTATCCCGAAGAAAATATAAAAAAATTGAGCTTTACACTTTGACGAATTTAAAGTACTATTTTATACACCTTTATTACCTGTTACCTGCCAAAGTAACCACAACCCAAACTCTATATTCGCTGGTCGTTCCCACCTGTATAGGGGACATGCACAGAAAAACTTTCAGCTTTTATAAAATAACGAAGGTCTGGCCGTCGTGGGCTCTTGATCTATAACAATTGAGCGGACGGAGTTAGTTGCGTATGGTTTATCTCGCCAGCGATTTTTGGATTTTACTCTCAAGTTGGAATAATATCTTGATTCGGTTTTTTTAACATATACTCAAGCGAACAAAGATAATTCACTTGGTATTTTATTCAATATTAAAATGGAAATGCTAAGGGGTGAAAAATTTTTATTAGAGATATTATTCATAGGGGAAAATAATATAGAACGCAATTTCATATGAAAACTATTAGAAAATGGAAGAAGGCAAGGATTAACCGAGTTAGAATAAATATCAACCATCATCATCATTTGGTAGACTGGTTTGATGCAATTAACTATATTACAATTATTTCCCATTTAAATATTGGGATTCTATATCTCTATGTTCACTGACCTGCAGGTAAAACGGCTTAACCGATTGACTTGAAATTTGAAACATAGACTCCTGAGGGGTCAAGTAACAGGAGTGATTCATAAAAAGTGGAATTTTAGTCCCAGGAGGATATGTTCACCGACCTCTTTTTTATTTTTGCTATTCTTATTCCAAGTTCTAATAAGAAAACTCTAATTTAATTTTTTCTACAAATTTAAATTTAATCTTATATTATTAAATGAGCAATTCTTATATATATATAGAATCTGTTTCTCAAAAACGGCTATAACGATTTCGCTAAAAATTGGTGTACTTATCAAATCTCATGAGTTATTAGTAGTGTGTATTAATCCGAATGAAATAAAGAAAGGGGGTGTAAATTAGGAGTTTCTCAAAATAAATATTTTGGTCGTTCTTATCTCTCTTCGGTAAGTGGGAGATAAATTTAACCGAATTTATCGCGCGGAGAATTTACCACTGCTCGAAGCCCCTAAAACCTTAGTAAATTGGATATTGAATTGTATCTAAGTTTCTGAGATTGGCTCGTGATCCCGGCTGTCTTTTCCTTCTACTCTGTTCTTTTCACGATGGAGGGGCCAGCCCATACAGGCCTTTAGGGGATCCACCTTCTGGTGTATCTCTTTCTCCGGCTCTAACGATTTTTTTAAAAATTAGTGTATTTATCAAGTGTTATGAGTTGTTAGTCGTGAATAAATTTTAATCCAATTGAAATAAAGGAAGGGGGGTGTAAATTAGAAGTCGTAAAAATAAATATTTTTATCAATTTCAAATGAAAATTTGTTTTTTATTTTAGAAAATAAATAGTCGAGTATGATTTTGAAAATGAGCGATCCAAATGATTAAGTACCGATGTCGTACACATTTTCTACTTTTAATTAAATCAAATTGACGCCTGAGCGAATTTTAAATGAATTCTAAAAATCCTGAGCGCGCAAAGGAGAAGGAAGCATTCTAATGTAAATGGTCTTAGAGTCTTTCTTCAAAGACTTTTGAGCGACGGCGGCGGTGAGGAGCGAGAAATGAATATTCTTATTCGTTGGAATGAACTCATGCGATCAAGATTAAAGCTGGGGGAAAAAAAGCGTAACGCAAGTAATTGAAGAAGAAAAATCAGACCTTTAAGGGAAAGAAAGATTATGAAAAAGAGAGGAAATGATGTTAAGTTGGAGGGAAAATAATAGAAATGAAAAATAAATAAACCTCGATTCCGAAGGCAAATGGATTATTTGAATTATGCAAGGGTTGTTACCATGCTTGCGAATAATGAGATATTATATATACTGGTAAATATATATAAAGGTATAAGGAAGATTGAAATGTTAGTACATTGAATGCGAGGGGGCCTGGTAATTTAGCATTCGATAAGGAATGTAAAGCATTCAAATTAAAGGTCTCATTTATGGTGCTTAATTTTCACAATCACATGCAAAATGTATATATGAATAAAGTAAATGTTATAACTCAAAAACAGTGCATTATATAGAAAAAAGTTTATTTATATCAAAGGGGAAACTTAACTACACTATTAAACCTATATGTTTCTGTAGATATTCTGAATCTACAAAAAAAACTGAACAACTTTTATTAGAACTATTTTTATACGACATCAAATAAAAAAAATATTAAATCAATTACACAAAAAAATCCTAATAATTATTTTAAACAATCATTCAACTTATTTATCAAATAATAATGAGCAAATATTTAATTATTAAATAAATAGTTTAATAATAATCAATAATTTAATAATTTTGCAATAATGTTCTGAGATATTCCAGAGTGTATTCACCGCATAAATTAAGACCATTTCTTTCTTCAACAAAAAAATGACCCATTTTTATTATTATGATAATATAATATAACTATCTACTGCATTGACACGAGAAACAAACTTTTTTAAACTCAAAAATTTTAAATAGTTCTATTAAGTAGAAAATAATCTCTTAAGTCTGTGTATAATGAAGTTTTAAGATCATTATAAACACTTATTTTCATTGTTGTGACTCTTCAATTTAATAATTATTTATTTAATAATTAATTATTTTTGATAATTAAGTTGAATAATTGTTAAAAATAATTATTATGATTTTTTTGATATCTAATTGATTTAATATTATTTTTATTTGATGTCGTATAAAAAAATAGTTCTAATAAAAGTTGTTCAGTTTTTTTTATAGATTATGAATATGTACATAAGAATATACATTTGAAAAAACGAACTTTTGACCCCTTTTATGAATACCGGAAATAATAGTAATCTTAGCACGCCCTGTATAATATGAAGTCGATTTTTCGGGGTAAATTAAATACTTCGGGTGCGTCTAAAATACCATCAAAATATCAACTTTCCATGAATTGAGAGCACTAATTTATTTAAGTTTAATTAGGGCCATGCTTTGGACCATATTTAACACAAATGATTTTTTATCTCGAAAACCGATAGAGATAGGTATAGGACAATATTAACAAACAAGTATTTTAATAAAAGGGGGGTTCTAAAAACGTGTTAATATACGGGGTGTTTCATTTAAAAAAATAAAGTTGCTACGAGTTTTTGATGGAAGCCGAAACGTCGCAATGCTGAAAATATTTTAGATCAATAGAACAGGTAAGAAAATGTAAGGTGCTAAATTTTCAGAAAAATCCTGCCTTCCGTTTTTTATAAACGTCTAACGTGGCATCGACCGTGAATCACCCTGTAGATTCTCGAAATCAATATTGTTATTATATAGTTTGAAACATCGTGGTACTAGGGAAAGAAACAGTTCTTTGGAGACAAATAAATTTTTTTATTAGTATAAAGACTTGTTCTAAGGGCCGGTTGTATGTCGCTTTTTACCAGTGATAAGAGGTAGATGGTAAATGGAGGGACTGGGATGGCCAAACAGATGAAAGTGCCTGTCATCTGATTGGTCAGCCCACCCGGCACAAGGTGAATTTTAAGGTTTTACCCTTTGCCAACGTTTAAAAATAGTTTAGCAACCGACATACAACTGGCCCTAAGAGATCTTGTATGCTGTTGGCATATTTACGTCACACTTGTATTAGAAATTAGAAAGAACGGCAGCGCCTGCAGTGTTTAGATATGCATTCAAATAGAACGCTCTGAATTGCGGGTTGCATCCACAGGACCTTTTTTACCAAAATTAAGCAACATATAGATAGATGTGTACCCTCTATTTGAAAGTTTATTTCGATAGACTGCTATTATTAAGGTATATTATTATAAAAAATACAAATATTTTATAAAACAATCTTGAAAACGTTTTTTTAAAACAGACATTTCAAGAGAAATTCTCCCTTTATCAATGGAATTTTTTTTTAATTTCTTCTGAAACGTCTGGTTTAAAATAAACGATTTCAAGATTGTTTTATAAAAGATTTGTATTTTTTATAATAATATTACCTTAATAATACCAGTCTTTGTCGAAATAAACTTTCAAATAGAAGAGAGTACAGCATTTATATGTTCAAAATTGCCACAATTTTTCACTAGTCAAATCAGTAACTTCGCCATCGCACTCGGACCCCTATTGTCGGCATTTACAACTTCACTTCCCCACTACCTTTTTTGCTCACGAGACCCTGGCTACCCCACCAACTATTTTTTATACTACTATATTAACCTCCCCATGGTAAACATTTCTTAGAATTACTCTATGTGTGTTATTCGCTAGTTGTATGGGCCTGAAAGTTAAGAATATTCTGATAGCTAAAATTCATATCCTATACGTGTTCATTTCTTTAATTATTATTCTCTTTTATCCTGAAAGGTTCTTCACTACTAGGTCCAGAAACCACTCAAGGTTTTTCTTCAATATCACTAAGCCGCGCTTAGCAAAATATGTTTTTTGGCGCCCGCTCGCTTGGTGACCAACAAAACCTATACGCTCCTTTGCCCTAATAAGCGGCAAGAAACCAACCCTTTTCTTTCTGGACAAATACAGAAAGAGCATTTTGGCGCTCAATATCTTGAGCAGCGCCCACAGCCCCCACAAGGCACATTCACTTTTGCGCAAGACATCGCGGAACGGGACTCAGGCTCCAAATGGCCTGTACCTTTCCCAAACACTCTCTTTGATCAATCTTCACCCCACTCCACAATATCAAAACCTTCCCCTTTGTTGATTAATTAATAAATTTTATATAAACGTTAAATTGTTTTACCTTTTTATTTCATACACCTTTGAAGAGAACTACTCTTGTCTTCCCACCATTTTTTTTCTTTTACAGGATAGCATATATGTATAGCATTAATTAAATAGATAATGACAAAAGCCCTTATTGAAACATTTCTTTTATTATAAAGTAAAATACAGCTCCCTCATAACAAAAAGGAACGATACTTTCAAACATCTATATGTTGCTTAATTTTGGTAAAAAAGGTCCTGAAGATGCAACCCGCAACTCAGAAGATTTGTATTTTTACTTTATTTAATATTTAAAAACAATAAAAAAATTTCTTTTCTATATTATCATGATAATACCACTTTTAAACAGCTATTTTTTGAAAACTAAAGTTCGTATGAGTTAAAAGATTAATTTTTTTATTTTGTATTAATCTCTTTTTATATATAAATGACATGCAGATAATTCAGAGTTGTAAATTATCTTGCCTTTATCTTCAGTAAAGTTTTTAAACCAGGTTAAATTTTGTGTGTAAAATTATATTAATTATCCTTTTATCAAATAATTGTTAATCCAATAAAGAATACGGTTTTAGAGGGGGTAAAAAATATAGCTATTACAACAAACATAAAAAAAAACTGTATAATATAATAAATTTTGCCATTATACCAGTGCTCATTCAGCGGAAATTTAATGTATGAATGTTTATTACCGACTAATTTCAAAAGAATGAATGAATAGAGGTTATAATTAATTGAATAAAAGCAATAAATATTCTTTATATATTTTCTAAATTAATTAATAATAGCCGGAGGTGTGGGTGTGGGTGTAAAACATGACAAAATTAAAAAATTTATCGTCCTAAAATTACGAATTTATACAATAATATATATTATAATAGAAATTCATTGAAGGAGATTTATATTCGCGCTGTCCACATTTTATGCTTGTTCGCATGCTTGCTTTCGGTGGATTTTCGCAGATGGGGCGAGAACCAAGCAGTAAATCAAAGGGGGCACCTGTTTTGGTTGGCCCAGGCGAAAAAAATGTTTTTATTTCGGTGATATATTATATATACCTATAGGTGGGAATTCTTTATTAATATTTTCATTTTTCTACCGACAAGAATATATTCAAGTTCAAATGAGATCTTTTTTTTTTTTTAAAGAATTTTCTGTTTTAAGGTAATTTTTTCACAAATGCAAAAGTTCAAGAATTCTTCAAAACTTGGAATATAAGTCATAATACCTGGAGGGCCCGAGCGATGCTCGGTAACTTATTCCTTCAGTTAAAATCTTTATTTTAATATTATTTTTAATTTAAAATTCTGATAAAAAGGTCGATTTTTATTTGAAAGCCATTTTCAAATTAAAAAAATACAAATATATCTATATAGTATTCGACCCCTGTACCCCCCACCTCCACCCTGCTCGATCCCACCCCCGAAACCTCGCCCTACCCCGGATCCCCCACCTTCTGCACCTCCCACATTCACCACATCCACCGGCGCTACGCATCAAGATCGCTTTCTCATCCTCAAAACTTATTAATAGAGTTTGTTTCATCAAAATGGTTAGAGCCGTTTTTTAAAAAAAAATTAAAAAATACAAATACTTATATATATACAGAGTGCATAGGAAAGTCCCTTTAACCTGAAAATACTTGCGAACGGAGAGTGCTACAGCCACGCAAATGAGGTAACGGTATAGTAAAGCGACTATGCCCGACCTAATACAAACGACACCAGCGCCCCTAGTGGCGAAATGTGGAAGTTAGTCATTGCAAATCGAAAACGAAAAGAGATATAGCGAAATTTCCAATTAGAAAGTTTTAGAGCATCAATTAATTAGTACGAAACGATATTTGGTTTACACGGAAAGGATAAATTACTGCATAATTTTATGCTATGAGATTATGTTGTTTGTATCAAGCGAGCGCCAATACCTTTTAAACTAAAATTTTAAATACATTGGAGATTAAAATTTTCAGACATTACAGTACAGTACAAAGTCACAAACTGTATTTGCACACTGCTACATTTCCGAAATGTAAATATGTAGAGTAGAACAGTCGCGCATAGATTACGAACATTTTTGGATACAGGCAGTAATTTACCCTTTCCGTGTAAACCAAATATCGTTTCGTACTAATTAATTGATGCTCTAAAACTTTCTAATTGGAAATTTTGCTCTATGTCTTTTCGTTTTCGATTTGCAATGGCTAACTTCCACATTTCGCCACGAGAGGCGCTGGTGTCGTTTGCATTAGGTCGGGCATAGTCGCTTTACTATACCGTTACCTCACTTACGTGGCTTTAGCACTCTCCGTTCGCAAGTATTTTCAGGTTAAAGGGACTTTCCTATTCACCCTGTATATATATATATATATATACCTGGAAGACCGAGCTTTGTTCGGGTTTAGTTAATGCTTGACAACAACACACCACAATCACAATAGTTTTTCAAGGCCTTTGAGAATAATTACCCCAACCCATTGTCTGTCTGGGTACAATAGTAAAAGGAAAACCTTTTTTAAACTCCAAGATTTGGATCTGTCTACTTGAGATTAACTAATTTGATTACGAAAAACCCCATCAAAAGCAATTTTGTCGAAGATGAGACCGTGACAGATCGAATTGTCATCCCAAAAACCCTCTAAGCCGTGAATTTCATTAAAATCGGTAGAGCCGTTTTGAAAATAAAACTAAGATACAACTATATATATATAAATAAATATATAAACAAATATACAATTTTTGCTCGTTTAATAAGAGTAGATAAACACACTGTTAAAATTTGAAGACGATTTACAACACCAAACATGAAATAATTGCAATTAAAAATGAAAGGGTGGGAAAATGATCATTATTTTATATTTTTTTTCATTGAAGGACTTTCACCATCTTGATGAAAAACTAATATTTGATAGAATAATATATTCGGAGTAACTTAAAAAAAAAATTGAAATTATTTACCTCGTAGTTTTGATAAAAAAAAAAATTGGGGGATTATTTTTAGTGGAGGGGATATAAGAACAGTCGCTTTGAATCAATCCATTCATAAAGAGAATATAGTAGTGTGAGAAGTACAGTCACGTTAAAAAAAATTAGCCTAAAATTTTAATACCGTTCATATGTATAGAGTGGTTACGAGGCTAAAACTTTTTGTGTGGATTGTCGCGAAAGAACTACCTTAAAGTTCAAAGGATAAAAATAGAATTAGAATTTGAATTATAACTAACCTACGACCGGAGCCTTTAGCCCGGGGCACAGTGAGGAATTTTGAAATTTAGTGCGTTTTGGATAGCATCCCCTGGTTGAAAAGTCATCAACTGCCACTGACCTCAGTATATTTAACATTTATTTACTAACGGAAGTACCAACAAATAAGATCCAACGATGTCGTCTTGTTTAATTGGTCTGATAATGCAATTTCCTATTACACGGAACGTATCCCCTACTGACAACTATATTAAAAAATCCAGAAAAATCCTTTTGTTAGAGAGAAAATTCAGGATGATATCACAGGGGTTGTTCCAATAGTTCCATATCCCTAAAAATAGTGCCATACCCCCCCCCTAAAAATAGTGCCATATCCTTAAAATGTCAACGTATACCTACATTACTAGGGTGCCTACAAGATGTATAAGTGCCATGTCAATATTTTTCAATAAATTCCCCCGTGACAAGACATGTGTCACTATTACATTAGCTTATTTCGCAATTACAAGCATCAAGAACAGTGCCATAAGCCAGCTTGTGACCCTTCATTCTCAATAAATAAGTGATATTCATTGATGAATAGGGCCTTAACATATGATATGACGCTATGCAAAGCCATCCTCGTTTTATGTTTAAAATTTAATTTTCATTTTTTATGTGATTTTTATGTTGTTCTCTTGTTACATTAAACTCAAATTCAATTAAGTCGAATGTAGATTTATTCACCCATAAGTCTTAACCTATTGAGTTAAAATACAATGTACATCATCAACAGTACTTCCATATCACGTAACATTAATTTTTTTTTAGGATATCTGTAGATTTCACATTAAACTTCACATCACAAATCAGTGAACACATCTTCAATCTATATGTATATCTAATTTGGTAAGCCCAAGTACCGAAATGGCTAATCAAAAAAATAAATCTTTTTTGATTTTGCTCTTCTCTAAAATTAACATTTATGTGGATATGGCAATATTGAAACAGGGGTGCGATACACTGAAGTGCAAAAAAATCGTACCAACAATAATAACTTTATTAAATAGTAAATAATTTTTAACTTTTTTTTACAAGGAACCAGTAACTCAGCAACTCAGCAATATTCCCCTTAAAAGTCCCCTTACAGAACTAATTTCCCTACCCCTCCAACCACATACCCTCCCTAACCCCATTGCATGGTGGAGGTTTCGCTGGGATTACATGCCCCTCCAACCACTTACCCTCCCTAACCCCATTGAACCCATACCCCACGAACCACACCCTCAACCCCAACCCCGACCCTACACCACCACCCCTTGGACCTCACCCCGTGTCCTCCACCCCGCCCCACACTACCATACCACCCCGTGCTTACCCCCGCACCCCCACCCGTGACTCTGGATCGTCACCTGAACAACCCGCCCTCCAATTTCCATACCCCTCCAACCCCATACCCTCCCTAACCCCATTGCATGGTGGAGGTTTCGCTGGGATTACATATCCCTCCAACCACCAACCCTCCCTGACCCAATTGAACCCCTGGAACCCCACCCCACGAACCACACCCTCAACCCCAACCCCGACCCTACACCACCACCCCTTGGACCTCACCCCGTGTCCTCCACCCCGCCCCACACTACCATACCACCCCGTGCTTACCCCCGCACCCCCACCCGCATTATTGAAATTATTGCTTATTGCAAGTCTACTTGTCACTTGTCGTTGACTTAGCCCTTGATTAATTAGGCGCCCAATTTGAAATGCTTGAACTTCAGAAATATCCATTTTGTATATTTTATCTTTTTATCAATGATGATTAATTCAAAATTATTCATGTGATTGAGATTTCAAATGTAATTTGATCTTTTATTAAAACTTTATTTAAATTAAAGTGATATTGAAAAAGTATGCTAATTTGTAATTGTGTATATTTTAATTTAATTTTACTTATTTATTTATAAAATTTAAAAATTATCACCAATATTTATTGAATATTAAAAGAGAAAGAATTGAATCAATCTTTTTCGGACAAATTCTAAGATTTTAGTAGAAATATTATTAAATTGCGATATCAGAAGGGATTAATCCCCCCGGGAGTCGAACCTGAGAGCTAACACGTTATCCGGGCAGTCAGCTCACACCCTCGAGACAAAAACCTCTCTCTGATATGATATGAGCTGACTGCCCGGATAGCGTGTTCGTTCTCAGGTTCGACTCCTGGGGGGATGAATCCCCTCTGATATCGCAATTTAATAATATTTGTACTAAAATCTTGGAATTTGTCCGAAAAAGATTGATTAAATTCTTTCTCTTTTAAAATACATCTTGGTTAATCTGAACCCGAGCTGTTTTTTTGTAAAAACTACCAACTATTTTCAAAAAAAAGATGCTCAAAACTTTAATTATACATTTATTGAATATGTTAGATTAAGAGTTAATGGAACAAATTATATGAATTTTTGTAAAAATTTAAAAAATCATTTGTAATTTAATAAAGTTTCATTAGTGGGTCGATTTTTTTTGCACCGTAGTGTACATTAAAAAGAAAGAATCTGTGATGATTTATCATTAATTTTATGAAGAGATTGATTTTTTTTTATAAAACACCAAGAAGAAAGCTATCCATATTTATTAAGATCAATTTCCGAATGCAATATATCATAAAGATAGATGGAACAGGAATTATAATTCCTAATCAAAATCGAGTTTCTTTTTACCAACCGTCGACCGACCATGTGGAAAAAACAGAACTAAGAAAAAAAAAAAAAGAAAAATCTTCTTGACATAGAAACGCTATAAATTTCTGCCATCAATATCAATTGTAGTATCATTACTGGGGGCTCGGGGATAAAGTAAATCAAATGTTTTTTATTTTTTTGTTTCTGGTCTGTAAAATTAATAGCCCGGAGGAAAATTTCCAACTTGATGATATACTATACCTTTTATAACAGGCCCTTAATATTATCTTACCAAATTAGTGGAAAGAATGGAACAAAAATGTTGTGGAGTCACTTACCTGAAACAAAAAGAAAAAACAAAAATTAGTTCATGATATTAAATATTTTTGAAATGCTAAGAGAATTGAAGAACATTATTATTAAGATCAGTGTCAATTAACTGCTTCATTATCCTCAAGAATTATAATTCTTTAAAAGAAATTCAAAAAGAATGTCCCCTCTCTGAGTGATGCAAATACTCGTAAATATACACATATTGTTTTACTTAATGCAAACTTTTAGCCCGTGTCCGCAGGATACATATCAATATAATAGTTTTGATATTTTTTGGTAGTTTGTACTTTTTATAAATAACATTGATAATTAATAAAATTCTATTCTTATTCCAGGTTATAATTAGAAATTGCGGATATATTTTGTATATTGTATTAAACTATTTGTGGGTTTTAAAAAGATTAAATTTAAATTTGTAGAAAAACTTTATTTAGATTTTTCTTATTAGAACTTGGAATAAGGATAGTAAAACAAATGCTAAAGTTCCTCTTGGGACTAAAAGTTCACTTTCTATGAATCGCACCGGTTACTTGACCCCTCATGAGTCTATGATTCAAATTTCAAATCAATCCGTTAAGCCATTTATTTTGGAGCTTGGTGAACATAGAGATTAGAATCCTAAAACTATTATATTGATATCAATTTTTTAGAAGAAAAGGAACAATAATACTAAGTGTTATATTAAACGATCAATAGGAACGTTTTGCTCTTTTATTACAGCTTCTTAGACTCTATAAAGAAACAAATAATTGTGTAACAAATATATGTATGTGTAAGAACATCTAGGGAAAGAGGTGTAGGTTTATAGTGAAACATATTTAAAAAATTATAAATGGTTGGAATTAGTGGCTAAATAGTCTTTTGTATAAACTCCTGATGATGGGCTAAAAACCCGAAATATATATGATAGAGTATCCAGTAAGCTCAAAAACTTTATTTCAATTTTTATTTTGTGAAACACCACTAATTCTAATTCTTTGTAATTTTTGAAATGTGTAGAAATTTATTTTTGGATTAAATTTTTTTTTATGTATTGATAGGCTTTTTTTAATCATTTTTAAATCAGCTGAGTGTTGAGCGTGTGTTTGTGGAAGTTACTATAGCTACTTTAAATAAATATTGGTGTTGTGTGAGTGAAATGTGTTCAAATCTTTATATATATGTTACCGGCCAAACCCGATTTTAGGACAAACTAGTTTTCACAAAGAGAAACAAAGAGGTTGTCCTCTGCTTGATGCAAATAAACATATACACATATATATCAAGATGATATATCTGTATATATATATTATTTATTTGTTTGAGACTATAGTTTCGAAGACTTGGTCTTCATCATCAGTCTTTCTTCAATTATAAATGTTTTTCATGGAGTCAATATCATATGGATACTGAAAACTTGGTGTTCCTTCGTCACTGGAAAGCTAGCAACTACTTGATATATATGTGTATATGTTTATTTGCATCAAGCAGAGGACAACCTCTTTGTTTCTCTTTGTGAATCAACAACTCTGCTACTCTCGGCAAAACAAAAACTTTTCAACCAAACTAGTTTTGCCTAGGCTAAACTAATTCTTCCTATAAGCGATAGGATTAACTAGTATAGCCTAGTCCAAACTAATTTGTCCTAAGCCCGATAGGATAAACCAGTTTAGCCTAGGCCAAACTAGTTGATCCTGATATAAATACGCACACTCTAGGATAAACTAGTATGGCCTAGTCTAATTCTATTTAGCAGAGTCGAAAGTAATTGAGTAAACCTGTCAAGACTACATGCTGCAACAAAAACTGTTCCACAAACAGATGCCAGTGCAAGAAGACAATGATACTCTGCAATTCTAAGTGCCACCAAAGCACACCATGTAAAAATAAATAACAATTTTAATAATTGAGATATATATGATTATTGCTTCTATTAAAAAACACTTATTATTGAATTTGTTATAGTATGATTGTTTGTATTACCAATTATCCATAACTTTTAACGACTAATCATTATCGTTTTAATAAAAATGATTCTTTTTCCAATTACGGAGTATTTTATTCAGTTTATCTATTTATTTTGACTTTCTAAATATACTATAATGTTTAGACTAGGCCATACTAGTTTTTCCTACAGTGTGCGTATTTATATCAGGATCAACTAGTTTGGCCTAGAGCTAAGCTGGTTTATCCTATCCGGCTTAGGACAAATTAGTTTGGACTAGGCTATACTTCAGTTAATCCTATCGCGTATGGGACAAACTAGTTTAGCCTAGGCAAAACTAGTTTGTCCTGAAATCGGGTTTGGTCGGTAACATGAATTTGCATTCTTTTAAAGAAATTCAGTCTATGAAATGATTTTTGAATTTTAGAAAAATAACTATCTTTTTTAAGTTTAAACTTGTTTTTTTTCACTTGTTTTTATATTATTGAATTTCACAATACTGACAAGGTTTATCTGTTTACTATTATCTCTATGATGTACTTATTAAATTATTACAACGGGTGAAATTTTCGAAATAGCTTGAAGCAAACGGGAATTTGACTATGCATATAGCCGAAATAGGCATAGTAGTAGAATATCCGATTTGGTTAAATGGAAGGGAAATGAATGACGAGTTTGAAAATGCACGGGTCCTATAAAGAGGTTGCAGAGTGCAGTATAGTAGAGTATCAATGCCCGCTGGCTGCAACAGCGGTCTCTTTCGCACTTGATAACCCACTAGAGAGGTGGACGAACATACGGACAAAGAGGATTCTAACAATATAGTGGAGAGCATTGTTTGGTAGTACATGTACTATGCGTGGAAACCATTACAATCTCCATTTTATTTGTAGTATAAATAGCACAGTTCAATTCGAAGGATGATTTGTTGTGTTGCGTGCCTTGGACGTTTATGCTTCATTTTCGAATAAATAATTAAGTAGTGTTGTTATGGAAAGTTCACCTATCCAACCCCCCCCCCCCCCCCATTATAAATGAAACGTGTGCATTAGTAAAAAAAAGCACAATTGGAAAATATTCTGTTGTTATTAAGGATGTGTGACACATCAGCGTGAATGAATCCAGTCACGTAAAAAATAAAATAAAAGGGGTGGTTTGTAATGTTCAGGTATCGATTGATTTATGGAAAATGAGAGCTCGAGTGTGCTACGAGCTCTTTCTACCAATCGAACAAATTTATTTGATTTGAACATTAACTAAGCGCTCAGAGGTAAAGTGGATTAAGTCCAAAATTGTAAAAAATTTGTTTGTTGCGCATTAATACTTGTTAAATAGTGTATATTTTCAGATAGTGAAATAAGTCCATGATATTGCTATTTTTTAACAAATGGCAGCAGTTTTGTCCCCAACACAAACTTCAAAACGAGACTCATCCCTCCAATGGACACTATTCCATTCATCACTCGTCCAATTAATGTGACTTTTAGCCCAATTAAGCCGGTTTTTCTTTTGTTTTAATGTCAAGAGTGGGTTTTCTTTCGCATAAAAAAAATGAGTAAAATTACAAAAAAAAATTTTGGAATAAGTTGCAATAAAATTACCTTGTAAGTTTTAAAACCTAACTTAAGGGCTTCTCTATTGTACGTGGATCTTGAAACACTTCGCCCCACAGGATCACTCCAAAGAACAGATAATTCATCATAGTTCGAACGCCTGTTTTTTCTAATAATCTTTTTCAATGCCCGTCTATCAGCATCTGATATTTTGGATTTCGACGCATACCGAGGTTTTGTAACTATTGTACCCGTTCTTTTTTAAACTCGAATAATATTTCTGACAGTAAACTTTGATAAATTAACTAGATCGCCAATTTCCGCGTTTGATTTTCCCTTTTTAAATAAATTGATAATAATTGAGCGAATATTTTCATCAACAACCTTTCCACGAGTCATTTTTACTAATAATAAACAAAACAAACTTTCTTTTGTTGGAAAAAGGCAAAGCCTACTTGATTATTTCAAATATTCAAAGATACTTAAAAAAAAAATATCGTGAAAAGCAAAGAACTATTTTTTTTTTTTTTTTTTTTATTTTTGGCTTTTCGGCCTTTCTAGCCATAAGCCTAATTACGATACTAGTTATATATTTTTTAAAATTTGTCTCTATCCCCGGGGGTCAGATTTTAGCTGGATGCCTCGAGTCGGATTAGAACCCGGGTCCCCTGGTTAGCTCGCTGTCACGCCACCGCCTAGCCTATCTGACCCCTCTAACTATTTTTTATATAAAAATATGTTTTTAACAATTAAAAAATAATTTTAAGTTAAATGTTACAATAAAATGTTTTAAATTGTTCAAAATTTTGTTCCAAATGATAATAAAAATAAATATTTTAATTAAATTTACCGTGAATTAGCATAATTTTATTTAAAAAGAAAAAATATTGGTGGGCCAATTGAGATGGGACGGGGCTCCGTATATAGTTAACTATCGATTAATATTGAAAGTTTTTAAATCCTCTATTCTCTCCACTGGCTTTTTATCATTTCAATGTTCTTTTTTTTTAGAGAGAGAGGTTTCGAATTTAAAACTTTGCATTTAAATTATACCGATGTCTCAATTTTGTTTCAATCGCTTGGGAAGAGAAATTGTTTAATAGTTTTCAACTTCGAATCCATGTTGTAAATATGTATATAGCTAGGTTACCCATTGCGAGATATGCCAGTTCTCTCCTCCTTTTTCGATTTAACAGTTTGAAATGCCTTGCCTCTTTTTTCACACACCAACCACCCCGACACTATTATGTTACGTTGTTCGTAGCGCCCTTCAAAGCTTCGTTGGCTTAAATTGTATCTCTCTTGTAAAACTTTTTCTCTTGGGCTGGCTCCCTCATTCATTCAAACGGACGAGGGTTTTTCGAAAGAACTGCACCCGAAGAACCACCTTCGGTCATTCCTTTTCTTCCTACTTTTCTTTGGCCCTCTCTCTCTCCACCCACTCTCTGATTCACTTAATCAACTCAATCCACCGATTTTTTGAGGGAAAAGAGTTTTTCAGATCGAATTAGTATAATTGAATATCTATAGTGTTTCCAGTTTTCGTAAAAGCCCTCTATTTATGGTATATAACAAGTTTTTTATATTCTAAGAATCCATTTCGACAGTACTTAAATTTATTTTATTTCTATACTAGCTTCAAGGCCCTCCTTTGGCGGGCCTTTTTGCAGCTGCGGGGCTTCGCCCCTGGACCCATATGTGCCTACTTTATTTATGTTTTATTAGTAAAAGAGAATAAATATAATTGTTTTATTATAGAGTCTTAAATAGATATAATTTAAGATTATATTTAACTGTAATTTACACTCATAACAAATAAGATGAAACAAATATTTTAAATGTATTAAAAATCCACTTGTTATCATTAAGGGGAAAATAAAAAAAGTTATATTATATGTAGGTATTTTTATAAATAAGAAGACTTAAAAATTACAATTATTATTCATTTTATAAGACACAAAAGTGTATACAATCTATTTATAAAAAATTCTCTTATTCTCAAGCTTGAGTTGTTTATCATAAAATAATTTAGTCGTATTGATTTTAAGTCGATTCTTCCACGTTTTCAGTAGAGGTTGCCATTAATAGTCAAAACATCAAAAATGGAATGCAATAAGGTTATTCCTCTAGTATTAGAAAAGAATCGATCGTTATTTTTGATTTTAAGTCGATTTCTCCATGTCTTCAGCAATGGCTACCAATAAAAACCGAAAGGTCAAAAATCGAATGTAGAATGGTTATTCCTCGACTGTTTAAATGAGAATCGATCATTATTTTTGAATTAAAGTCAACATGAACTGCAAATTCCAAGTGATATCTGATTAATAATAAAGAAATAAACATATTATTATTTCAAATGAATTTGGATAAAGTTTAGCAACGATCCGTTGGAGTTTATTTTTTTAATTTTTGTTTTTAAATGTACTTAAAAAAAATAGATAGTTTTTTTAAATCTTTGTTGCATTATTAAATTCTTCTTCAACGATAATGTGGTTAGAACTATTAAGAATGAATGGCACTCAAAAATCTGACAAACAGGGCCGTCAACACATGTTTAGTTTGCTAGTTTAGTTCTTTTATTGTTTTGGCAAGCTATGTTGGCTAACCTGAATTTTTTTAGTTTTTCCTGAATTTTCCAATTTTCCTGGCAACTTTTCCAATTTTTTTTTTACGAATTAACCTGAATTGGACTATTACGAGCATTAAAAAAAAATTAGCCAAATCGGTCCAGGCATTTGAGAGATCTTCGCTTACAAAGAAACAGAAATTCATTTTTATTCATTTTTATAGATATGAGGCGCTAGCCATAGCTAAAGTGGTTCAAGTCCATAGTTTCGAGATAATCAAGGTTGAAGTTTATTAACTCTAGATGAATCCAAATGTAATATAAACTATAATTTTTTACTTTACTATACAGGGTATGGTCAAGTATTGTAATCGTGTATGTAAAAAGTGTTTTTTTTCTTTCTCGAAATATCTCATAAACGGCTGAAACTATTTTGATTAAAAAAATTGAGCAAAACCATAGCATTTTGGTCTACAAAAAGCCCTAATAAGTGGAGGGTGGGGGGGGGTTAAAAATTAAAATTATAAAATTTTCAAACTAAAAAAAAACAAAAAACGAAATATACTATAAAATGAATCTATAACTAAAAAATTATTATTTTTTTACTTGGGGCCAAAATTAGGTGGATGTTCAAAAAATAGAACTATCACTATAAATTTCTAGACCCTTTAATCGATTTTCACGAAATTTCGCATATTCACTCACTCTATAAACTTATGATAATTATTCATTATGCAATTTAAACAAATGTGTGATGTAAATATTTGAAACCCTGAAGAAATTGGCAGTGTCGACGAAACGTTGGTTGAAAAATAAAAAAATCACACAAAAAACTTATCCTTATAATACCCATTAAAAAACTCTCGCTAATACACATTATTATCAATAAAAATTGTATTAATAATATTTATAACATCCACCCTACTTTTTGCTCATCATAAATTTCAAATATTGAATCATTTTCATAAGGTCGTATAGCGTAGGTACATACCTATGCGAAATTTAGTACACATTGATTAAATGGTCTCTTACTTAAATTGATAGCTCTATTTTTTGACCCTTCCCCCAATTTTGGCCCCGATAAAAATAATAACTCTCTTCGTTTATTGAAGGTTTAGTTTACAGTAAATTTCAATTTTCTTGGGGATTTTTTTAGTTTGAAAATTTCACTTTTTTTTAACCGACTTCAAAAAAGGAGGAGGTTATCAATTCGACTGAATTTTTTTGTGTCTATTTTATCTGATTTCTTCGCCAATTATGAACCGATTTTGATGATTTTTTTGCATTGGGGTCAATATAGTTTCCGATTGGTGTCACATAAATAAATTTTTTGTTATGTATGTTTGCGCACAACTTCTTTGTTTATAAACCGATTTTAATGATTCTTTCTGCGTTTGGATCAGTATATCTCCAAGGTAGTCAGGATATCTAACTATTTATTTATTTACGAGCTTTTCGTGGGTGCCCTCCGGGCTGGTGCCCTGGCGGGCAGCGTCTCGGTCCAAAAATTTTATTCCTCTTAAAAAACCACACTCCAAATGTATACCGGTAAACTACCGAAAATACATCGTCTCTTAAAAGTTTCGCCTCTTTAACTTTTGAGTGGCGAGGGGGGGGGGGGGGAGAATAATGATCAATATATTTAATGTTTCTTAATTTAAAATGAATTGGAGTCTTTCATTTCAAAATTCGAGTCCAAATTAGAAATTAGAATTTCAAATTTTGCCTGGTTAATAAAAATCGATTGGAGCCATCAGTTTAAAATCCGCGCTGACAATTATATTTCAAATTTGCCTCGTTAATTAATAAGTATATATTTAATATTTCTTAATTTAAAATCTATTGGTGTTTTTTCATTTTCATTCGAGTTCAAATGAATACAATATTATCTCGACACAAAGTCCAAATCAAAAATATCTAGTTTTAGTAAGAGAAATGTAGTTCGATTCTAGGCAAGAGCGTAATTTTTTTAGAGAAATTTCTCTAAGCGTTGTTACAAATTAATCTAGACAATTATATATAGTATATATTTTAAGTATGTTCAGAAAGAACTTTTTGACACATGGGCCGATTTCGATTATTTTCTTTTTATTGGAAAGGGGAAACCTTATTTTATTTCATTTTTTTAATAGCTTTTTCTTTGTTAAAATTAAACAACTGTTTTTATCAAATTCTTCAGATTAGTCAAATTTTATGACTGAAAAGAATCTTTTGCATTTCAAATAGTATAGATTTGTTCGATACCAAGAGCAGTGGTAGATTTCCTACTTGACCCAGCTCAACTCCCATTCCTCACCTACCCTTAGTTCCGTGTTTGGGAAAATAAATTGTAGAGATAACGAAAAAAAGACATAAAAAAAAATAAAATGAAATAGTGCGTTTGTTTGGCAGAGTTAGGCGGGCGGGCGGGCCGAGCCGCTCGTAAAACACCACCAGTATATCGGCGGACCCTCTGCTTTTGGTTTACTTGTTCTATATACTCTCCTAAATATATTTAGAAAGAGTAAGAGGGAAAGGGGGGTCTCTTTTTGAATCCACTCAATCCCTATACACTGTTTTGCCTTTGGCAACCGCTGTTTGCCTGGCCATGTGTTTAATCAGCTTTCAAATACACTGTACGTTTACGCCGACTCGTTCTCAATCTGGATTTATCTGCTATCGGGTCTTTTTTCACTGTTTGGGAAAATCTCGCCTATTTTCTGAAAACCTCTTCCTTTTTTCATCCAATTCTCTGATTGAATTTTTCTGTTTTTGTTTATTAAGATGATTTACTATATACCTATAATTCATTTCAATATTCTAATAAATTCCACATCACTCTATATTTAGGCAAATCAAATTGAAAATGTCTATTTGTGCTTGGAAGTAAACAAATATTTGGTGACCCAGATTTGGAGTTTTTTTTATAATAATCGATTGTAACCAGAATTGGAAAAGATCCATAAACAACATATTCTACATTAAGGTGCTCGATCAACCAATAAAACCTTTATTAAATACCTAATTATTTTAAAAAATTTTACAAATAACCATATTATTTGTTCTATTAGCTCTTAAACTAACATATTCAATAAATTTTGTTGATAGTTTTTGAATTTTATAAAAAAAAATAAGTAAAATTAAATTAAAAGATACAATTACAAATTATCATAATTTCTCAATATCCCTTTACATTTAAATAAAGTTTTAATAAAAGATCAAATTCCATTTGAAATATCAATCAAATGAATCATTTTGAATTAAGCATCATTGATAGAAACATAAAATATACAAAATGGATATTTCTGAAGTTCAAGCAGTTCAAATTGTGTACCTAATTAATCAAGGGATAAGTCAACGACAAGTGGCAACTACAATTTCAATAATGTATGGTTACCTACTTGTGGAAAAATTAAAATTGATTTACTATTTAATAAAGTTTTTATTGGTGGCTCGATTTTTTTGAACCGGAGTGTAGAAAACATTCTAAAATTACATTTATTTAACTTATAAAAGGTCTGAAGATTCAAATGAAAGACTATTTCAATATTTTACTCACACTTTATAAAGAAAGGCGTCTAAACACTGTACAATTTTGTATTCAAATTTTTAAATATCTACACTCCTCTTGATAAAGACAGAACAATTAGTCAATAAGAATGATATTAATTAGAAATAATGTAAAGGACTAAATATAACTCATTTTAAAATAAGTATAAGTGTAGAATCAAATGCCTCGTTGCTGAGGGCCATTGGTAAATAAAACAAGTTCACAGTTTCGATCACTCTGTATTAATTTGACTCCCGTTGTTTTTAACAATACCTAATTATTACAAAAAACAAAGACTTTTAAAAGTGGTAGTGGTTCATTTATTGGTGAACTGAAAAAGTTAAAAACTGGAAGAAAATAGACACTTAGCACTTAAAGAATTTTTTTTCAGATTTTTTTCTTTCTTGAATTTTAATTTTTTTTTTTTTTTCTTATCAGAAAATTTATTTCCGCATATAGGCCGTCCATAAATTACCTCACACGAATTTTAAGATTTTTAGACCCCACCTCCCCCTATGTCATATTCCGCCACCGTTTCATTGAATGTCCCTGTATTGTGACGTCACATTTTCAATTTTATACCCTATAAATTTAAAAAAAATTAATTTGACTTTTTTCAGATCACAATTTTTAAGATCCCCGGCCCCTCTTGTCACAAATCTGAAATGCCGCCTCACCCTTTACGGTGTGACGTAATTTATGGACGACTCCTTGGTACGAGACTGGTTTTATGTAATAAAAATCATACACAGTAACAAATTACCACTAATACACAGTAACTAATAACCAATATAAGTTACGCGCCTAAAAAGTATAGAATCAGCGCTTTCGATCTCGTCATCAAAACCGCTGATGCATCACAATATAAACATATAAAAAGCCCTCTGCCTAGAGACCAAGCCAGACTTGACACGAGCTAGCTAGCCAACTCTACTCACTTCTCCATACAGGAGCAATACGGCTCTCTGTCGGGCTTACCCCAACCTAATTATTAACTTCACTACAAAACTTCATCAACAGGCTTGATTCAGACTCCGCTCTGCCGGGTCAACCCATCTTATATTATTAAACTCATTTTATCCCCTAGAATAACCATCAGTTATTCAAGTTTATTATAATCCCTTAGAATAATCAATTGTAATCAATTTAATGTAAAAACTAAATGTAAAAAATATAAGTGTTTCTTAATAAAAAGTATTTTAAAATCAAATCTTTCGATTGTTTTTAAAAACTCACTCCAGGCAAGAAACAACGGAATTTATATTTTATAATTATTTTAAATTAATTTCTGTTTGAATAATTTAAAATTGTATTCAGGAATGGTAAAGTTAATGGTGGCTATTAACGATTTTATTGAAGGCATTTTGCACACAAATGCATTGTAGGTATATATTGATTGATGTTTACTTAGAATCCAAATTTTAATTTGACTTTTTTGACATCACAATTTTTAAGATCCCCGGGCCCCCCTGTCACAAATCTGAGATGCCCCCACCATTATGTAAGGCCCCGTAGCATAAACAACATTATATTGCTAACACTCCGCTGTATTTTCACTAACAAAGATATATTGAAGGAGACAATAAAAGAGTGTGTCTTCTGATGGAAGTATAAATTTTATTTATTTATAACTAGACAGTTTCGAGGGCTTTGCCCTCTTCATCAGTCTATTACAATGGGTTCACAGGAATTAATTTATTATTTATTATTTTTTACAAATATTTCACCAGAAGAAACTCAAGAATTAGTTAAGAAATTCATTTTTAAATCCCCTAATTTACAAGCCAGAGAAAAACAAAATTTAAGCGAATTGATGAACCTCTGTATAAATCACAATTTCTTTCAATTTAATAATAAAATATATAAACAAAAGAATGGATTAGCAATAGGTAGCCCCCTATCACCCCTACTAGCGGAAATATTTTTAGACAATTTCAAAACAAAATTTCTTAAAGATTCATAAATTAATTCCTGTGAACCCATTGTAATAGACTGATGAAGAGGGCAAAGCCCTCGAAACTATAGTCTCGTTATAAATAAATAAAATTTATACTTCCAGCAGAAGACACACTCTTTTATTGTCTCCTTCAATATATAAAAATTCTGCTACTCTCGGCAAAAACTTTCATTTTAACAAAGATATAATATAATAAAAAAATTTCAAAGTATCTCTATTTTATAATTTTGGCACTTAGCACACCTTTGATACTTGCACTCTTCAATTATAAAAATACTTTTGCGTAAGGGTTAATTTATTTATATTTATGAATTATTAAATTTATTCTCTCTATGTATGCATTCTAACAGAGAAATTTCCATAAGCTGCTGCTTCTCTGTACTTCCACAAAAGTACACCAGTACTCCGCTAGAGGTCAACTAATAATTTATATTTCATTTGAAAAAAGTTAATTTCGCCATTTTCAATTAGAGAGAGAGAGCTGTTTCTTTAGCATGCAAATCATACCTATTTAATTGTAAAGCTACTAATATTCAATCTGCTACCCCTTTCGGCCAAAGGAATATTGAGCAGCAAATTCACCCTTTTTTTACCCCCTCCGTTCTTTCTTTTATCTAATTTACTATTTAATTTAGTCAAGTTGTTCATTGAATACGATTAAAGCCACTCTTTACTTCGGTCGGGTCTCTTTCTATTCTTAAACAGCTTGGCTTTTAATTTTCCCTATACTTTTCTTTTTCAATTTAATTAAAAATTAAAATATTCCCATCCATACATATATATAGTCAAAAATCCACAATTTAAAACTGAAATTATACTTTGGCTTGATAAAACTCCCTTTATGAATTTAAATTTTAAATGTATTTTTTTTTTAAATTATATTCCTCTGTATATACAATTTGTTTCTATAAATTTGTGAATTAATTATAAAGGAAATTTATTAAATCTTAAAGTTTTGAGTTTAAATTTTTTTACTCTGTTTCATTTGATTTATTTAAATTAAAAATGATTCCTTGAGAGAGAAATTAAATATCACTATATTTTGTTGTACTTATTTCATTTTCAGTATTTTTTTTATTTGATTTATTTATTTGTAACTCAACTGATAATAATCTATCTAACTATCTATATATATAAAATGGAAAACTATGTATGTATATATGTTTGTATGATTGGCCAGTGCATAGCCAATGGCAAAGCGTTAAATTATTAGAACGATTCTGATTGGTCATATAGTGATCGTGCTTAGCCAATGTGTTAAATAAATCTTTCCTTATTTATTTATTTATTTAGATAATTTTACGAACTAGTAGTCCACTTACAAAATTATTGTTACTTATTGTTGAATCAATTTGATTCAGCACATCCTTTCAATACTTAAAGTATCATTTTAAATTTCAATTATTAAATTGGTATGAACGAGACGCTCCCCGCCAGGGGCTAGTAATTTATAATGTGAAGTTGTGAAGTAACTGTTAAAACCTTGACCAACCGATTATGTATGACTTTTTGAAAATGCCTATATCCCTGCCGCCAACTTTGAATTGGATTTTAAGGTGTTAAATGTGGATTGGCTGGCACTTGGCGCATTTCATCAGACATTGACGATGTCATATTTAATGTACAAAACCGAGTTTCAGAAAAAATGGCACTTAGAACCTTTGATACGTCCACTCTTCAATTTTGTTTTGATTAATATTATTTATTTTGGGGTTATTTATTTATAGAGCACATCTTAAGACATGAAAGATATTTTGAAAAGTCAAATAAGAAAGAAATAGAGAAGGGAAAGAGCTAGATTGGAGTATTTTCTCCAGATAATGAAAGATATGGGATGTATGACTTAGGAAAGTGAATAGATTTGAGTCGAAGTGGGTGGTTGCGTCAAACCAGTCTTATGACTGTATCTATACTTGTTGATAATAATTTATTTATCGGATTAATACTGAGGTGCTCCCCGTTTAGTCGATACCAAAATTCAGGAGTTTATTTTCATTATTTTTGTCTGTCTGTCTGTCTGAATGTGTCTTCCACCAAAACTCGAAAATTGATCCAATGATTTCCATAAAAATTTGACACATTGAACTTTTTCAGCTTAGACAAATAATATATATCAGAGATTGTGATCAAGAGACAACTAATTAAAGCACATAGAATTCATGAGAAAATATAGGTAGTTTAAACCGAAAAACATTTTTTTAATAAATTATAATTATAATATTCAAGATGAAGCAAATATAAATTATGTTTTTTTCTTAATATAAAATTAATATTTAAAATAATATTTATTTGTGTGTGTTTATACCTTGAGTATTTGAAGGACTTAAAAATCCTAAACATCATCAGTAAACAAAAACAGCAACAAATCACAACACTAAACAACGTCAATATATATATATATATATAAGAATCACGCAGTGGACAACTGAACGCACTTGAGTCTCGAAAAGAAATGAATAAAAAAGCATTGCAAATGAAAAGAGTCCCGTTACTTTGGATTAGATTAAAAACAACGCGAATAATTATAGAGAAAAATGGATTTATCAAATTCTTAGGAAAAATATATAGATATTGGCCATTCTTTATTCCGTTATCTGTTTTGGCAAATTACGCAGAGTATATAGAAGTGAATTGCATATATAATATAAAAATTGTGTGCAATGTGCATCTCACAAGATTTTCACTTATTTTATTTATTTATTTTTTATATAAAATAATTATACTTTGATAAAATTAAAAATAAATTTAAATTTAAAATAAATAATAAATAATAAATTTAAAATAAATAATAAAATTAAAAATAAATTTAAAAATTATCCAAGATCTAAACACAGGTAACACGACTTACATCAAATCCAATAGCGAGAGAACAAAACCTATTAGCATCTTCAGTGGAGTAAGACAGGGAGATTCATTGAGTCCTATGCTCTTCAACGTGATAATGGACGATATTATCGAAAATCTACTTGAACACCTTGGCTACAAATTGGGGGAAATCACTTTGCCAGTGGTGTGCTATGCTGATGACGCGGTCCTGATGGCGGAGTGCGAAGAGGACCTTCAAATTCTCCTGGACAAATTCTCTGAAAATTCCGATCGGCTTAACATGCAAGTCTCTACCACCAAGACAAAATGCATGACGATTGCAAAAGCTTCCCTTAGGTGTAAATTAGTCATCAACAACAGTCCAATAGAACAAGTCCCAAGCTTTAACTATCTGGGAGTTCAGATTTCTAGCAGACGAAACCTTAAGGAAGAAGTAACTTCGCAAGTCATCAAAGGAGCAAAAATTTCGGGCTGCCTATCCAATCTAGTCTGGAAAAATAAGTTTATGTCTTCCGAAAGTAAAATTAGGATATATAAGACCTGTGTTCGCCCGATAATAACATCTGGGGCTGAGTCCAGGGCAGACACAACCGTTACAAAGCAGCTTCTCCGGACAACTGAGATGAGAGTTGTAAGAGCCATCCATTCGAAGATCCTACATGACAAAATCCAGAGCGAACACCTTAGGAAAATAAGCGGTCTTCAGGACATAGTTTGGGTTCATGTAAGAAGAAGATGCTGGGCTGCCCATGTAGACAGAATGCAAGACGACTGTCTCCCGAAAATATTGGCAAAAAACCGTCCCGAGGGGTGAGAAGCCGTGGAAGACCAAATAAACGATGGAAAGAGAGTTATGACCCTGATGACTGATTATAATATGTTGGAGAACAGGTGTTCACACCTATATAGAAGAATAAGAAGAAGAAGAAGAAGAAGAAGAAGAAGAAGAAGAAGAAGAAGAAGATAAAATGAAAACCTCTCATCCTAGAAACTTGATTCGTGTCTCATTCTCTAGGCAATTTAGTTGACTTGAACTTATACTTGGATTACTTTTTTGTTACAAGTCTTATATTTGTAGATATTTAGCATTTTCAATGACCGGACATGATCCGAATCTTCAAAAGTTTGATGTGGCTAGTCCGGCCGGAATTCGGATTGAAATTTGTGCCTGATTGCAATTCCTATATATATAATGGAAAAGTATGTATATATGTTTGTATAATCCAAACGATCTAATTGGCCAGTGCATATTATTATTATTATTAGAACGATTCTGATTCGTCAGATAGTGATCGTGCTTAGCCAATGTGTTAAATAAATCTTTCCTTATTATTGAATCAATTTCATTCAGCACATTCTTTCAATACTTATAGTTTCATTTTAAATTTAAATTATTAATTAAGTTTTGAGCACTTAGATGGCGATCATCATGCTAATATGTATCCAGAATTTTATACTTTAATGATGGAATTCTTATTGAGGTCTTTTGGATATGGTTGTTTACCTGGTGGATGGTAATATAGGATTTCTAGAATGAAAAGATTTCCAAAGTTTAATGTATATAGATGTATTTATGTTGTATACATTTATATACATTAAAGTTTGGAAATCTTTTCATTCTAAAAATTTTTTATTACCATCCACCAGGTAAACAACCATATCCAAAAGACTTCAATAAGAATTCATCATTAAAGTATAAAATTCTGGATACACTGGCATATTAGCATGGTGATCGCCATCTAAGTGCTCAAAACTTAAATAAAATAATTATATTTATTTAGAATTTTGTATATTCGAATTTTATCTAAATTTAATATTTATATTTTTTATTTATTTTTTAATTTTACTTTGATATACAGGATATGATGTAGTACCTTTTTTAATAGCATGAATGAAAAGTGTTGTTTGTATTTTTTTTGCTTCGTTTTTTCGAAATATCTAAAAAACGGCTGAAAGGATTTTATTAAAAAAAAAAAAATTGATCGTAACCATAGCCTTTTGGTCTACAAAAAAGTCCTAATAAGTGAACATCAAAAAATTCTATTTTACGAGATATTAATTATTTTGTCATAATATCAATACGTTACCAAATATTCTGTACACTCTAGCTCAAAAACTACTGTGAATATCAAATCGAAATTTCACATGTAGTTTTGATGCATTGAGATTAAAAGTTGATTAGATTTTGACTGAAATCGAACCAAAAATTAAGAAGGGATGGGGTTCTTATAAAAAATTAAAATTATAAAATTTTCAAACTAAAAAAAGCAAGAAAAATGAAATTTACTGTAAAATAAACCTATAATAAAAAAAAAGAGTTATTATTTTTATCGGGGGGGCCAAAATTAGGGGCGAGGGTTCAAAAAAATACAGCTGATAACATAAATGCTAGACCCTTTGACCGATTTATACGAAATTTCGCATATGCACCCTGTTAGGTCTTATGAAAAATAAATTTGACTAGTTGATAAGGCCTAGAAAAAAATAAAAAAAAATTGAATTTTCTGCGGGGGTACGATAAAATAAATAAATTAATGAAATTTTTGGAATCACGTTCATAAATTGTATCTACTTTTTTTGTTGCAACCACTATTATTTGTAGAATTTTATTAGTCCCATTAATCTTATAAATTAAATTGTTTCTCATCGATCATTGGCGTTTCCTTGCCTAATGAGTTGATCACGTTTCAGTAACAGACAATATTCTATCAACAAAACCTATTAAGGCCATTCGTAAGGTTTATTGGGGAAATTAAAACGCCATTCAGTCTTTGATTATTAAGCTATTCCAAGAACAAATCCATAGTACTATATATATGGTACACATTTTTCATATAATATATTGATTTCTAAAAGAGCAAAAGATATCAAGAATCACAAAAAGCTTTGGTTTTTTAAATCAAACATGACACACATTAAACCCAGATGTTATTCATTTTTTAAGATTCGACCATAATTTATTTCTATCATAATAATTTTATACTTTATGACGTGTTTATAGCGATATTATTAATTATTTATTTTTTTAGAAGCTAGTTTATTCTGCTGGTCTATTAATATGAGATTCTATATCTCTATGTTCACAGACCTCCAGGTTAAACGGTTTAACAGATTGATTTGAAATTTGAAACATAGACTCCTGAGGGGACAAGTAACAAGTGTGATTCATAAATAGTAGAGCAGAATTTTTATAATGTAATAGAATTTTATAATAGACTAATGAACAGGTCAAAGCTCTCGAAACTATAGTCTCGTTATTAATAAATTAAAAATGTATAATTCCAGCAGAAGATACACTCTTTTATTGTCTCCTTCAAGATAAGATTGTTTTAAAATAAATTATAAGAATTTATTATAAGTTAAAGTATCTGTTGAAGTTATCTTGTTTTTTCTGATTTCTGAATGGCAAACTTATTCAATTATAGTACTTTATACCTCGATTATTTGTGCAATTGTCAATGAAAATTATAATACATTCTATTCTATTCTTTTAGAAATTCGCATAATCAATATTTGGGATTCTATATCTCTATGTTCACCGACCTACAGGATAAACGGCTTAACCGATGGATTTGAAATTTGAAATATAGACTCCTGAGGAGTCAAGTAACCAGTGTGATTAATAAAGAGTGAACTTTTAGTCCAAGGAGGAACTTTAGAATTTTTTTCTATTCTTATTCCAAGTTCTAATAAGGAAACTATATTTGAATTTTTTCTACAAATTTAAATTTAGTTTTTTTAAAACCCACAAACAGATTAATATAATACAATTTATAAAATATATCCGGAATTTCTAATTACAACAAATAAAATATAGTAGAACCTGATTATCTCGAGAAAATGGATGCAATATGCAAACGCAGCTGAAAAAATGCCCAAGATGGCATAATTTTGAGTTGCTGTCACAAAAGTAAAATTAATTAACCACCAATAACACCGCCACCAGAGAATATCAAAAATTTGTATTGAAAAATACTGCAGATTCAAAAAACTTTAAAGAAAACATAAGATAGTATAATAATGCTTTTGCAAGTATGGGAATGCGAAAAAATGGCAACTCTGAAACTATTATATGTGTCCAGCGGCCACGGGCTTAAGCTTATTGAAATAGAAATATGATAAATACTTATTATTGTATTATTAAATTTTCATTAAGGGCCCCATACACTGTCAAAAAAATTTCTCAACAAGGTGATGTGCAACGTTGCGTTGCACAATTGCATCATTCATAATCATACCCTTGGAAATATTGTGCTACTGGCCCATACACAACAAACGCGTTGCACAAACTCTCCCGTTGCGCAAAAGATTTCCAACATTTTTGAAATTTGTCAAACATTTGCTCAAAGCATCAAACACTATCATACACTGTCAAACAATTGCGCAATAGCCTGTGTTGCCAGTATGGACGCATTTAGATATCTTTAAAATATTTATTTTTTCAATTTGCCCTCTCGGCTCATGGTTTCGAAATTACATACATATTGGCTTGTTTGTTTATTTTCTTGTATCTTTTCTACAAATGTTTTAGTAATACATTTTAAACAACTTGAAGGAATTAGTAGTTGATTCTAAATTTACAAAATGAGGTTAATCTCAAGATCTCTGTTTGTTCTTTTTCAGCAGCGAGAGGCAACTCTTTAAGAACATATGTAGTCAAAATAAAGCCGTAACCAAATACAAAATTAGAGGCGATGTAACGACGCGCCTCAGCAAATAACCAAAGGAGCCCCCTTGGGGGAGGGGGTTCGGCGCCAAAAGGCAGAGAGAAGACCCTAGGAGCCAAGAACAAGAAGCCAAGAGGAGATGTATATAGTGGTGACATATCTAAGAGGATACTAGAGTTTATTTGACTTTAGTAGTTAGAATTTATTCTTAATTAAACAAGCAAAATACTGCCTCGCCCCCTGCGACGACGCACAGACAGACACGAAACGTTAAATAGTTAACTTGCTCCAATTATTTCAAGTCGTAAAAGTTTTACGCTTAATTCGAAACGACGCAGAAGCCGGGGGTGGACGGACGGACGGACGGACGGACGGATACACACACGTATTCTTCTCGCCGATGAAAACCAAACGCCTTTTATTTTATTCGAACGTTAAAAAAAAGAACAACGATTAAATTAAACAATAGTTAAAATGACAATGTTTGTCGAGTTTGTGTATTTTCAAATGACCTTTAATTAATCGTTTCGGAAATTATTTGAACACAGAGAAAATTAGAGTCATTCTTTATTTTCGGTTAGATTCTAAAGTTCTGTGTAAAATCTTAAAAAAAAATATATATGATGGGACACCCGCTCCCTACACTGAAAAACGATATATTTATAGTTAAGAAATTATACTTAATATGAATAGATGCTGAAGTTAATTATGGCTTAATCGATCTCTGTTCAATATGAATAAATGATACGTATTTTAAGTATTCTCATATTTTTGGAGCAACTCTAGATATATTAATAGTTAAGATGCCGCTATTTGGACCAAGCACCAATAAGTAAATTATGAAAATATTGTTATTTGAGCAAAATAGTGGAATTATTTATAATAAAAAATATTCGCAAGCTTATATCATTTATATTTATTTGAAGTAGAATCTATTTCCAAATGAATTATTTAAATATTTTACTTAATTATTCATTTGGTTGAACTAATAATACAAAAAGTCACTATGTACTTATCCTTTAGATGAATTGAAATCTAGAAGTACGTATTAGTGTGAATTTCAATCATATTTATCAATGCAAAAACTCATTTGGTGCATCAAAATAACTCAAGCACTTTTGTTTTTGCATCAATAAATATGATCGAAACTCAGGCCGTTACAGTGAATTCTGAACGTTATCATGGCATGTTAAATGAATTTTTGTGGCCGAAATTGAATGGATTGAATGTGAATGAGCTCTGGTTTCAGCAAGATGGCGCAACATCACACATAAGCCGTGAAACAATCGTTTTGATCGCAACGAAATTCGGTGATCGAATAATTTCAAGAAATTTTGATGTGAATTGGCCGGCCAAGATCGCTCTTGTGGATTATTTTCTTTGTGGCTACTTGAAAGTCAAAGTATATATTAATGCTCCGCGAACAATTCAAGACCATATAAACGCAACATTCAAGCTGAAATTGAGGCCATAGACCAGCTATTTATTATTCCAGAAAGTCATCGAAAATTTTGATCTTAGAATGATGGCCTGTAAAAGAAGCCGTGATGGGCATTTGAACAATATTGTTTTTCATACATAAATGGCATAAATCCACCTTTTATTATCAATAAAAATTTTGATTTAGCTTTGTAAAATATATGTTTTATTTTAAATTCAAAAACTCCTGAAGAGTTTGCCCACCTAACAAGTTTTTGATGAAATTATTCAACAGTCTAAAATCAATAACTAAGCAACTTTCAACTACAATGCTAAACACTGGGTTGATATAGAGTGATTCTCAGAATAATAATCTTACAATCAAAATATTATGATAGGATCTGTTAATGGATTTCCAATTCAATCAGCCAATTTAACAAAAAAATCGCCTTTTTTGAACAAAGAGATTGTATAGTTAGAAGTGAGGGGTGAACCGCTACCTAATATGTTGTACGCCTACTTCCGCTTGTACTTCAAAATATTTCCAAGTACTTCCAAATATTTCCAAGTAATTTCAAATATTTCCAAGTACTTCCAAATATTTCCAAGCCTTCAAAATATTTCCAAGTACTTCTAAAGATTCCCAAGTACTTCCAAATGTTTCCAAGTACTTTCAAATATTTCCAAGTACTTTAAATATTTCCAAGTACTTCCAAAATACCAACAAACTAACAACAACAAATTAATGAGGAGGGCTTAAATATTTCACCTTTAAATGTGAATAAATAAAGCAGACATACTCAGAATCACGGCACAAGCATTGTTTACCTAATGATATAAGCCCAGACGTGAGTAGTGAAGTATACTCTCGACTCCCTACTCTCTCTGAGAGGGAGTTTTTGTTCAGTTGACTGAATTTGTTCGACACCCAGCCAGCTGTTGGCTGGCATTGATTCTTTTTTGGCTTACGTCAAATCATATGGATACACACCAGCCTCGTCAATGTCGTTGCCTCGATAATAGAGAAAGAAAGATGGAATTTCGTTGGAATACAAATGGATCCACACACCACACAGAGAGAGAGAAGAAAGCTGCCTGCCAGCGAGAATGATTTCGAGAAGAAAAATCTCCAAGAGGGTAGAAAAAAAAAATCGTTTCCAAGCAGCCTTCAATATCTTTTAAGCGAGAAGGAAAATCATATATATGAAATAAATAAATAAATTTCAAGAGAAGCGCCTTTAAAGAAAGAATTATTTAAAAATAATTGATGACAAATTAATATTTAATTCGGGCTTCGATTAGTATTGCCTTTAACAATAAATTTTATAACAGCCTGAATTATTTAAAAAATTACTTTAATACATTATAACGCTCTAGAGAGAACAATATTTATAATAACAAATAACATAATTCAAAATATAAAACGATAATTAATCAATATAATAGTTTTACGATTCTATATCTCTATGTTCACCGACCTCCAGGTTAAACGGCTTAACCGATTGATTTGAAATTTGAAACATGTACTCCTGAGAAGTCAAATAACCGGTGTAATTTATAAAAAGTGAATTTTTAGTCCCAGGAGCAACTGTACCATATTCTTATACCAAGTTCTAATAAGAAAACGCGAATTGAATTTTTTCTACAAATTTAAATTGAATTTTAGTGATATATTTAGATTCTTTGGTTTAGCTAGAAATACTGGGCATGGCGGTGCAGTTTATTAATAAAAAAAGAGGGTAAAATCAAACTGTGTAAAAAATTTCAAATCATTAGCTACAAATTAAAACAAAAAAATCCCCAATCGATTTTGTTTTTCTGAATTTTCTCATTTATTGCAGCTAGAAATAGATTTTTAATCAGTTCTACTTTTGGTATCATAAATTTCATCGATTTTCTGTTCTCGAGATAACGCATGTATTTCGAGAAAAACAGACACAGTAAGAGCTAGTTAGAAAACAAGAAAACATTCTTGAAAATAAGTTTTCTCATTTTCAGAATTTAAATTTATAATAATAATAATAATAATAATAATAAATACGATAAGTAAAAAAAAATAATTTTTATTAACGTTTAATTTTATTTCTCTTACGACGTTTCGTCCTTTTCAGGACTTTATCCAAGTACTCAATTACTCAAAACGAAGGGGTGAACCGCGATTGAAATTAGATGTACACCGTTTTTGGAATTATGTGGAATTATTTTGGAATTCATTAGATAATGGGCCTTCCTCTATTGTTTTTTACTTGGAAATGAAACTGGAAGTGTAAGTAGATGTACACTATAACAGATCGCGGTTCACCCCTCGCTCAAAAAATTGATCGTTACAATAGTAAAATAATCGAGACAAGAATCAATATATTCATAATATCTATTTTACAACAAATTAGCAAAACCAATTTCCAAAAAAAAAAAAAAATATGAGCCTCATCCACATAAGCTCACGGGGGAAGTGAAACTTTAATTTTAAAACCCACAAATAGCTCATCACAAATAAAATTTATTAAAATTAGGAAATATAAATTATTCTTTTTTACTACAAACATGGACTAAAAACATTACCGCAAGCCCGAGAAGATCAAGAACAGTCGATGGTGGGGATGTAATCTCCGAAGTCGAAGCTCAAATAAAATGTATACGCTAATGCATGTAAAATAATTGGTTCAATAAAAAATTTATTATTATTATTATTTAATTGATTGATTTTATCGGAGGAAAATATGGAATTAGAATAATTATCGGAAAAGAGGTTTTTTTATTTAATTAGTTTTTTCCTCTTATTAAAAACAAGGATTAAAAAGACAGTCGATGGTGAAGAAGTAATCTCCGAAGTCGAAGCTCAAATACAATGTATACATTGATTCATGTAAAATAATTGGTTTAATTTAATTGATTAAAAGATGATTGAATTCAATGATATTGGATTGATAGATCAATCAATATGGGATTGGAATAATTATCGGAAAAGAGGTTTTTTTATTTAATTAGTTTTTCCTCTTATTAAAAACAAGGACTAAAAAGATGATCAAGGACAGTCGATGGTGGAGAAGTAATCTCCGGAGTCGAAGCTCAAATACAATGTATACATTAATTCATGTAAAATAATTGCTTTAATAAAATTTACTTGATTAAAAATCGAGTTTTAAATCCCCAAAAAAAAAATATTCTTTTAAAACCCACTAATTGTTTACGAGAAATAAAATTTATTATAATTAGGATTAATTAAATTATTATTTTAAAATCAAGCCTTGTCTTTTATTATCCCTTAATTAGATCATTTCCCCTTTATTGTAACAAACAATTAAACGTCGCTAAAGAAGTATCACTTCAAAAAAAAAAAACAATCTTAAATTATATCAAAAGTCTGGTCACGTTTGATAAAGTCCTGTAAAGGACGAAACGTAGTACTAAAATCAAAATTAAACGTTAATAACAAAAAGATTGTCCATAACTCGTTAATCTTTTATTTAATTGTATATTTCTTTTTGTGACAATCCATCTGTTTAAACGTCGATTAATCTTTTCATTAATCAATGGTTAGAAGAAATTAGCTAGAATGTTTTGCAAATCAATCATTAATACCTATCAATAATGACGCGGCTAGATAAACAAGATAGGAATAGTAAATCTCAATTACTATCTATTTTTCTGACCTTAATTCAACTCAAGGTTTAGCTTTTAGAATCAATCAATTCTTTATTTGTTAATTTCAACCAATATTTGATCAGGAGCTTAATGAATATTTTATGTATTTATTTGTTTAATCATTCTTTTATGTATCATTTTTTTTTTAATATGGAAGATTGCCCTAGTAACTGAAGAATAAATAAACAATGAGCGGTGCTCGGTAATTTTTTGGCTTAAGTTAAAAGTGATATATTAATATTATTTTTAATTTTTAATTCAAGTAAAAAGGTCGATATAATATATAATATTAATATACAAGGAGGTTCTTTCGTTGACCCTTTTAAATCCTGAAGAAGGAGATAAGATCCTTCGAATTGTCGGATTTTTTAAGAGAATAAAATTGATATTCCAATAAATTATTTTATAGAAAAATACCTTTAATTAATTAAATTGGCTAATTTTAATATATAATAATATTTGTAATGATCTTTTTGTGGAATTTAAAATTGAATAACTAATTATTAAAAGGAAATTGAATAATATGTAATTATACATTTTTATCGAGACAACCACCTGTGAATAATTATTTCAATTAACAAAAACCCCCTAGCCCGTGAATTTCATCCAAATCGTTAGACCCGTTTTCGAGAAACCGATTCTATATATGTAGCGTTGCTCGGTAATTTTTCGCTTTAGTTCAAAGTGATATATTAATATTATTTTTAATAATTTAATAAAAAATACCTCCAATTAATTAAATTGGCCAATTTTAATATATAATAATATTTGTAATGAATTATTAGTGGGATATAAAATTTAAAAACCAATTAATTATTAAAAGGAAATAGAATTATAATGTTATTATACATTTTTATCGAGAGAACCACATGTGAATAATTATTTTAATTAACAAAAAACCCATCAAAAGCAACTTAGCCGACGATGAGACTGTGACAGATCAAATTATCAGCCAAAAAACCCCTTAACCCATGAATTTCATCCAAATCGTTAGAGCCGTTTTCGAGAAACCGATTCTATATATACAATAATTTCTCGTTTAATATAATAAGATATACAAGAATTGCTCATTTAATATTATAAGATAATATAAAACCCTTTGTAGGACAAACTTTTTAACTTTATTTCTATAGTTATGCGATGACGTCATAAAAAGGGTATTCAGGCGATATGTCAGGCGAAAGCTTTTCTATGTCCCATAGCTAAGCTGTGGGCCCACAGACACAAGCTGGTGTATGCCTTGCGTTATTTAAAACACCATTTGTCTTCTCCGAAATCCAGAACGACGGCAGGGGAGAAGGTCGCGAGCCATTAATAAAACCAAAACTTTGTTTTTGGCTGAATATTCATTTCCCTTGTTTGGGGAGTTCGAGCGAGGAATCTGCCAGCCGGCTGATCTGATAGAAACCAATAGGCTAGCCGAGGAGATAATGACGTCAGCGAAAAATCCGCTTTGCCTTTTTCCAATGTTAAAATGGGTTGGGTACCATGAGGGATCAAAGTGCCACTTCCGTCCTCATTGGCAGAAATTAGAGGTCACTTATTATCAGCTCCGGTTGGTGTGGAATAATTACTGACCATCTAGGAGTGAGAAGAAAGGACATCAGAGAGTGAACAACCCGGAAGTGGTCAATTTCGTTATTAGCAATGACGAGATATCATATAAGAACAAAATAAAAAAAGTAAGTAGATACATCTTTTTAGAAAAAAAATGCAAAAAAAATTGTTTTTATGTACAATTTTTGATTTTGAAAATTTTAATCTTGTTTTTGAAACTATAAGTACTCTTCGAATTTTTTGATAATTTTTATTTTAATCTTCTATTAAATCTACAAATTTTAAGACCGGGGTGATAGTGGTCCTTTAATAATTACTATATTTTTTCGATTTTTGAAAATTTCAAAAAAAAAAAAAAACGTTAATAACCATTATTAAAACCACTTTTTAGTATGGAGTTCTCTATTTTGAATTGATTTTTATCGTTAACAGATGTTTAAAATAAATAATTAGTTTTTAAAAGAAAATCAAAATTGAAAAAAAATATAGTAATTATCATAGGCTGACCACTATCAACCCGGTCTTAAAATTTGTAGAATGAATAGAAGTTTAAAATGAAAAATTATCAAGAGAAATCGAAGAATAGATCGGTACAGTTTCAAAAACAAGATTAAAATTTTCAAACTCAAAAATTGCATATAATAAAAACACTTTAAATAATTTTTTTTTGTATTTTTTTCTAAAAAGTATTTAAAAATAAATAAATAAATAAAAATAAATTTTTTTTGAATTTGGACCATTTTTGATGAAGTTCTGAGCGAAAATCCGAAATTCGATATATTTTAAAAATTCGGAGATCAAAAAAATTCCAAAATTTACCACTTACTACTTAAAAAAAATGTCAAAAAATGAAGGAAATCAAAAATTAAAATTTTTTAAAACCGTCCGATTTGGCGTGGAATGCCCCATATGTAAAATTATAATTTAACTAAATAATATGAAAAAAAAACCTGCTTCCATTTCAACATTTTTGAATATTTTCACACTTTTGAAAGAAGTGAAAAAAACTGTAATTACACTCTTTATATTGGCTTCACCTGTATGTATGTATGTATGTATTTATCTATGTATCAATGTAACTTTTGTTCTGTTAAATTCCGCAAACGTTTCTCTATAAAAATAATTATGACTAAAAAGTAAAAAAATAAATTATATTTAAAAACAAACTAAAAAACACTCTTCTAAAAAGTACAAAATAATGTAATACTTAATCAAAAATTGTGAGGCGCAGAAACTTTTAATTAATTTCGACAAAGTGCCCCAACGCTTTTTGAATAAGTATTATATTATTTTTCTACTTTTTAGAAGCGTGTTTTTTAGTTTTTTTCAAATTATAATTTATTTTTTTAATTTTTAGTCTTTATTATTTTAATAGAGAAATGTTTGCGGAATTTAACAGAATGAAATGTATTTATTTTTATATTAATTTCATTTAAATTGAGTAGGTAAACAATTATTTTTATAGAGACAGGTTTGCGGAATTTAACAGAACAAAAGTCATTTTGATACATATATGAAGGTGAAGCTAATATAAAGTAATCAAATGTTTTCTACATTTGATTCAATTGCGAATCAAATGTAGGAAATTTTTGTCAAATATTGAGTGAAAATAAAATTTGAACTTATATATTTCTAACTTGAAATAATGATCTTAAATAAATTTTTATAATTTTTCAAACTAATATAACAAACAATAATTGATATATCAGTGAGAATTGTTTTTGACCGCGCTTATTTGAAAAAGATATTTATCGCGAGACTACTGCGGATTACGCTATTGAAGTCTGCGGAGTCTTAAGTCTGGACCAAGAAAGAAAACGATCCACTTAGCTACAATCCAACGTCATTTCGCGTATAGCCCGTTAGACATTCTTTTTCTTTCTTGGTCCAGACTTAAGACTCCGCAGACTCCAATAGCGTAATCCGCAGTAGTCTCGCGATAAATATCTTTTTCAAATAAGCGCGGTCAAAAACAATTCTCATTGATATAGCAATTATTCTTTGTTATATTAGTTAGAAAAATTATAAAAATTTAGCTAATATAATGCGTGTAAAAAATTTGTTTCCATTTCAAAAGTTTTGAATATTTTCAGATACTTTTCAAAGAAGTGAAAAAAATAATGTAATTTTATTTCTCATTTTCTTAAAAATAACAAAACTAGAATAAACTTGAAATATTATTTTTTTTTTAGCTGTAATGAAAAAAAAGCGTTTCATTATAATTTAATTTGTAAAAATCTAGAAAGACTACTATAGATATAGGTATACTTTCAAAGAACGAGAGCTAGGCTGTTGGTAGATGATAATATAAAAGTTAATGTTCTGAATCTTATAAAATGTTTTTTAAAAAGTTTTCTATTTCGCGAATGCAAGAGAGAGAGCGCCACCATACATGGCAGAGAGAGAGAGAGAATAGAGGCAGGCAGAACAAAAAAGAGGAAACAATGAAATATACATGAAGGAGAGACGGAGAGTGGGAGGATTAGAATTAAAAATGAAAAATGGCCAGAATGAAAACATTTCCGTGACAATCAATTACTGGCTTATAAATGACAAATCGGGAAAGCAAGAGCCGTAGAGAAATAACTCATCATCATCTCCCTCTCTCTCTTACGGCTTAATCATTAGTGGACGCCACCGACGCCATTACGCAAGCAGGTAATACTTTTATCGGCTCTTGCCAAGCAATCATCTAGAGGCAAAAATTATTCCATCTCGACAAAAAAAAAAAAAAAAAAATGGAAAAAAAGAGAGAGGATTCATCTCTTGGAGGGTCGTTGATGAAAAGAGTTAATTTCGACTCTGATCCACCTCGTCGCATTGTAGCTATGGCGCATTAACCAATGAATAGAATGAATTTTAGCTAGCTAATAATTTCCAAAAGAAACTTTATTAAAAACGATAAAGTACCATTTCTTGGAAGACGGCGCTTTTTGAATGAGCAGTTAATTCTCTTAAAAAGAAATTAAAGAATGTCTTATGCTTGATGTAAATCAATATACCCAAATATACGTGGATACTGGGTTTCTACAATTTAATATAAGTACCTGGAAGACAGAGCGATGCTCGGAAATTTTTGCTTTAGTTAAAAGATACATTAATATTATTTTTAATTTTAAATTCAGGTAAAAAAATCTATTTTTATTCGCAGCCAAAATAAAATAAAATTTAATTTATTTTTTCCAACGTTGACACCCGCTATGACCATCATCAAGACGTATCACTGGCCACAAAGTTTTGAATGTAATTGCAATTAAAAATAATATTAATATACACGGAGGTTCTTTCGTTGACCTTTTTAAATCCTGAAGAAGGAGGTACGATCCTTCGAATTGTCGGATTTTTTAAGAGAATGAAATTGATATTTGAATAAATTATTTTATAGAAAAATACCTTTAATTAATTAAATTGTCAAATTCTAACATATAATACTATTTGTAATGATCTATTAGTGGAATTTAAAATAAGAAAAACAATTAATTTTATTAAAAGAAAATTGAAAAAATGTAATTATACATTTTAATTAAACCAACCACATGTGAATAATTATTTAAATTAACAAAAAACCCATCAAAAAGAACTTAACCGAAGATGAGACAATGACAAATCGAAATGTCAGCCCAAAAACCCCCTAACCCGTGAATTGCATCCAAATCGTTAGAGCCGTTTTCGAGAAACCGATTCTATATACTAGTATATTTACAAGAATTGCTCGTTTAATATAATAAGATAAGATAAATAGGTAAAATAAGAATAATAGAATTGAGTGAAAAGCTGTTTTCACCTTTTTTGGGCATTCATTTCGGATGCCTAGCATATCAGGTTGCATAATTTGCGGGGGTTCCCATGAATCCGCTCTTGTCAGCAGGTGACTTACGGGAAAATAATTTAAATGAAAAATTTATAATCCATAAATTTAGATTGTCATTCAAAATGGAGAAAGAATGGATTTTAATGGAAAGCATTATTTTCTCAACTTAGTAATTATTCTTGGCGAATTTAACTTGGCTGCTTCCTAGATTTCAAACTTGTCCTTTTTTTCACAGAACATCTAAGAAAAAAAAAGAGAGAAAAGTGGGAAAGAGAACTTTTATTAATATGAAGATCGCTCTTTCTGCTTTATATGGTAGCTAGACTAGAATTCTTCACTTTTTCTTCCAATATTGAAATTGAAAATAAGGGGCGGTCCATAAATTACTTTAACGTTTTTTCACCCCCAATCAACTTCTTACCTTATTCAAGGCTCAAATTCGCCCCTATCTAGAATATTGCTAGCATTTTTGGAGAGGAGCTTCCAAGCATTCTCTGGCTACCTTGGATGCAATTTAGAGTCGAGATCCAACATTAACTGACACTCTCGACCCCCAGTGCATCGTAAAAATGTCTCCGCACTTTCTCTTTTTTATAGATATTTCCATGGCATTTGTTCTGACGAGATAAAACCAAAAATCCATCCAAAGACTTCATTTGAGCGAAATACATGATTTTCTAGGACCCAACACCCACTTAAATTGGATACTAACCGAACAAACGCATTCGCCAACTCGTTTATCCCTATGACTGGAGCTCTCTTCCTCCGGAGGACCGTCTTTCCAGCAACATATAACCTTCAATCTTTCAAGACAAGCATCCACGAATATCTTCAAATCCGACCCAATAATAATAATAAAGGCTTCCAAAACTATAATAAAATTGAACTTGTTTATATGTAATTTTTAAGGATTTAGGTGTCGGTTCTAGGTGAAACATTATAAATAACTTATGAGGAGAATTTTCTAGGTTAAGTTTCACAAAAAGGAAATATTAAAACAAATGTATGTTTATTTTGAGTTTGATTCACTCGATATATATTTCGGGTTATTAGCCCATCTTCAGGAGTTCAAATTAAAACTGAATACAAATTTGTAAAAACGTTTTACAAGTAAAATTTTGAGAGAGAAGAGTATATTCAGAAAGTTTCATCAACAACAAAGAAGTTAGAGTACGTTCAGAAAATACTTTCAATCTTTTTATTACATATAAACAAAATGTTATTATTTAAAATAAATTTAAAAACAAATTAACATGTTTTTTTGTTTTTATGTTAATTTGTTTTTTTTTTGTTTTTAATTTTATTTTAAATAATAACATTTTGATTATATTTAAGAAAAAGATTGAAAGTATTTTCTGAACGTACTCTAACTTCTTTGTTGTTATGAAACTTTCTGAATATACTCTTCTCTCTCAAAATTTTATTTGTTAAACGTTTTTACAAATTTGTATTCAGTTTTTATTTGAACTCCTTAAGATGGGCTAATAACCCGAAATATATATCGAGTGAATCAAACTCAAAATAAACATACATTTGTTTTAATATTTCCTTTTTGTGAAACTTAACCTAGAAAATTCTCCTCATAAGTTATTGTGTATATGTGTTTAGATATATTTACACGAAACAGGGAACACACACTATTGTTTATTTTTATAAATTCAAGAGTTCTTTAAAATGAATATTCTTCAACCAATGAAAAAAAGAAGAATAAGCAGAAGCACACAAAGAAAGAAGAAGGAGGCAGCTGAGGCCATAAATTGGAACCCATTCGCCCTCCCATCAGAGATTCGTTTGTCACGATTTCACTGAGCACAATTAAAACAATTTGTCTCGTAGCCATCGTTTTAATCTCAGAGAGTTTGTTCGTTCGCTGAAAGCATTCGGAGTGAGAATTTTTTTATTTTTCTAATGAAAACGTGAAGATGGAAAGTCCGAAAAGGGCAGATGCAAAAGCACTAGCATCATCTGCAATGGTAATTTGCCCTGATAGAAGGGGCGGTGGCAATATTTTAGCCTAGGGGATGGAAATCGTCCTTATATCACCAGCCGATTAGAATAGAAACGTTCCTTGTTGATTCAAAATGAAATTCTTAAGCAAACTTCTATGAATCAAACAGAGAATTATTATTTTTACCCTGTAATGACATCCTAATCCTAATCAATATGATAGTTTGAGGATTCTATATCTCTATGTTCACCAATCTCCTGGTAAAACGGCTTAACCGATTGACTTGAAATTTGAAACATATACTCTTGAGGGGTCAAGTAACCGGTGTGATTCATAAAAAGTGAGCTTTTAATCCCAGGAGGATATGTTCACCGACATCTTTTTACTTTATTCAATGCGAAGCATTGGTAAAATATTGTAATCGGTCTGGCGGCAAGCGCGACTTCAAAGGGACCTCAGGTAAAGACTACGGAACCCATGGACTCAATTAAGGTCACAAATTGTAGTATTCAATTAGATTGAATTTTAGCACGTGGGATCTCGTGCAGAGGCCAAAAAGTGCGATTTTTTCAGGAAGTGCGTGCGGATGGATGGATGTTATCGTTCCTGCCATTACTTTAACAAAATGAAGCGCTGATTAGTTTTTGGTACATATCGGCCCACAAACATTAGTACTTTAATTCAGTACTTTTTTAGTTTTTTCTGAATATTTTCAAAATTACTAAACCAATTTGGATAAAATTTAATATTGTAATTAAGTACCTTGAGAACCACAAAAAAGGTCATATAAAGTTTTTTTGTAAAATTATATTTTAAAGTACTTTCCCCTAGAATAAGATAGTACATTGGATAAAGTTTAACAACGATCCGTTGCAGTTTATTTCTTTTTGCTACTCTTATTCCAAGTTCTAATAAGAAAACTCTAATTGATTTTTTTTCTACAATTTAAAATTTAATCTTTTTAAAATCCAAAAACAGTTTAATATAATAGAATTTATAAAATATATACGAACTTTCTAATTAGAACAATTTATATGAAATTGTAGGATATGTACTGCCTACTTTAAAAATATTACTGCTAAATAATATTGTAGGCAATATTATATTGATATGTGCCCTTTTGCGATCACGGAATAAATTTTGTACTTATATAAATTTGAACAAAAATAGATTCTTATTTGAATTAGATTAATCTGTATAAAGTGTCTTGTATACTATTCTTTAATTAAAAAGTGACTTATGTGACACTGATTATAATTAAACCAAAAGATTTAAAAGGTTTTAATATGGTCTAAAATGTTGACGTCAGTTCCCGCTCTAAATTCTTATATAAAAACTTTTTAAGTTTTTTTCTTCGTACTATTATAGTTTAAATATGAAATACACTCGGCAAAGATAATTGATTGAATTGTCAAATTCGACTTACTAACTAGTTATCTAATACGGCAATCAAATAAAAAAGTATTTAGTATTCTAAAAATTTTAATTGTCTAATTATCAACATGACGAGGTAAACTTTACAAGACTTCTATATTCACTTAATTCTAAATAGATAATTTAAGTTACCTATTAAATAAGTTAATATACTAGTTTTGGGATTCTATATCTCTATGTTCACCGATCTCCATTTTAAACGACTTAACCGATTGGCTTGAAATTTGAAACATATACTTTTGAGGGGTCAAGTGAACGGTGTGATTCATAAAAAGTGAACTTTTAGTTCCAGGAGGATATGTTCACCGACATCTTTTTTCTTTAGGATATTCTTATTCCAAGTTCTAATAAGAAAACTAATTGACTTTTTTCTAAGCTTGTTAATTATAGATTAAATAATAACAAGTAATATATATATAGTATTGGAAATAAAGATAAATATTCGACGTGCCAAGGGTCACATGGTAGGTTAAAGCTAATTTCTTTTTTTCTCAGTATCAAGATAAATTATTAATACGTCCGGCGGATTTTTTCGGAAACCTCTATTTTTTATTAAGGAAAATAAATTTGTTTTTCTAAAATAGGAGAGATTAAATAACAACGTAAAAATAGAACCTAGTGGTCAATAATTAAAGAAAGATACAGTAAATAAAAGAAATTCAAAGAATTGGTTCTTTTTCTTTCTACCAAAAGATTAATCGATAAGTTGACCCCCCACCACCCTGGCCTATGAAATTATTACAATTCGAATTTTTATTCCAACAATGAATACTTTAAAAGTTTGACCTGATTTTTTCGAATTAAACATCTTTTATTCATGATCTCCGAATAGAGCCTTGTTCACTTTATCAAGATCACTTTTTAATAAAAGATAGAGAAAAGTTGTTCTAGGGCATTAGAGCATATATTCTTTAAGAAATTGAAAAAAATAAAATTCTTTAAAGAAAACAATAGCATTAGCGAGATTACAAATTCATTATAAATTGACATTTTTTTTGTGAATTCGATAAAAACTTCAACGGAAAAAGATAGAGTTCCTACTGAATTTAAGTTTTGATGTTTTATTTTTTTATTTGTTATAAAAGTGATAAAAAAGTTCAAATTAGATTTTTTTTTTGGTAGATTCATATTTTCGAAACTTTCGAAGTTTTTAACGCCGCCTATTTTCTGGAGTCGATAACAACTTAATAACTATGGATGAAAACATCTTAAATGAAGATAACACAAAAGAACTAATGTTATTATACTTAATATTATTATTTAAGGTTTCGCCCACCAGAAATTCTTTCGAATTTCTTTAACAGTAATTGGATGTTTATGAAAGCAGTCCACGGTGGTTGTAAAAAATAAGATTAAAGAGGTTTTATTATTTTACATTTATTTATTAAACCGACGTTTCGGAGATTTATTCTCTCCTTCTTCAGGGTAACAAAAGTCAATGAAAGTAGTTCAAAAAATAGTTACTTTCTGTCTCCTTTTTGAACTACTTTCATTGACTTTTTGTTACCCTGAAGAAGGAGAGAATAAATCTCCGAAACGTCGGTTTAACAAATAAATGTAAAATAATAAAACCTCTTTAGTCTTATTTTTTACAACCACCGTGGACTGCTTTCATCAACATCCAATTACATATTTATACCAGTCCGTCTCCTAAAGAAAATCTCTATCAATTCTTTAACATTGTTTACTATTCATAGAAAAATAACAAAATCATTTTTTAAATGTAAAACAAGGAAATTTCTAAGTAGATATATAGTTATTGCTAGTGTATTGTCTAGTAAACTTTATACCCCCAGGATTTATCCAATCGAAATAAAATTATAGCAAAATTTTATAAAGAATTTTATTTCTATGTATAAGCTTGATAATAATATTTTTTATCGTACTAGATAACGAGACATTTTACCAGAAACAAATGTAGGTTTCAAGTAGCTAAATTTTGGAAATAAACTAAAAGTTCACTTTTTATGAATGACACCGGTTACCTGACCCCTCAGGAGTCTATGTTACAAATTTCAAGTCAATCAGTTAAGCCGTTTTACTTGGAGATTGGTGAACATAGAGATATAGAATCGTAAAACTATTATATTGATAGATAGAAATATGTCAAAAAACATTTTTATTTATTAAAGTTTAATAGAATTAGACATTTCTATTAAAATAATTGGGCGAGTTACGATTTTAAAATGGATTTTCTAATTTCATTTGTTCATTTATGTATGATTGTTTTTATTTAATTTTTCAACATGACAAATAGAAACAAAATTGTTAGTGTTAAGAATGTGTTTCCATCTAAAATCCACTAGGAAAATCCCTCTAATCTTGCAGTGAATATAATCCTCTTCACAGGCAGAAGAAGAAAGAAAAATAGCGCAATCTCATTTCCAAGGGTCGAGTGGAAGGATGGAAGGATGGAAGGAAGGAGGAAGCCGTTCGAGATGGTGTCGATTGCATTTTGATCGTTTTGCTCTGGTCTCAAGTGATTTTTAAACAGCGTTCGAAAGGGGGGACCGAAAGAAAGAATTATGCACCCCCATCCATCCGTTGTGTCTTTGCCATCGGGAGGGAAAAAAACGACGCCCGGATCCCGAAGATGAGGGCACTAGAGGTCCACAGGCCTTTAGGCCCATTCAGAGTTGATAATCCTCTCGAAGGGCGACAGACGTCCTTAAAAAACACCAAGGGCTGCCACTCGACAGACCTGCTCTCCGAAAAAGCTTATAAAATGGAAATAACGCTCGAATTATTACCAAAAACCGATCTATAGAAGAAAAAAAAGAACCTGAAGGTCGAAGAAATACATATTGTATCGCAAATACACTCGAGTTGTCATTCTTCAAAGTAAAAGTTTTAAAAATCAGAAATTGAATTGTTCAAACGTATCTGTTTGGAATTGACAAATCTATATAATAAAAATGAATTTCTGTTTCTTCGTAAGCGCAGATCTCTCAAATGCCTGGACCGATTTGGCTAATTTTTTTGTAAATGTTCGTAATAGTCCAATGCAGGTTAATACGTAAAAAAAAAAATTGGAAAAGTTGCCCGGAAAATTTGAAAATTCAGGAAAAACGAAAAAAAATTCAGGTTAGCCAACATAGCTTGCCGAACAATATGAACAATCGATGATTGTTTTTCCAAATTATAATATGTTAGCTGAAAATTTGCACTGTCAAACTTCTTATTAAATTTAAATGATGTGCAATATGTTCGTATGTAATAAATTTAATAAATTTTTATAATTTTTCTAACTAATATGACAAAGAATAATTGACCTATCAATGAGAGGTGTTTTGACCGCGCTTTATTTGAAAAATATATTTTATCACGAGACTATTGCGGATTATGCTATTAAAGTCTGTGGAGTCTTAAATCTGGACCAGGAGAGAAAAAAGATGTGATCGACTTAGCTACAATCCAACGTCATTTTGCGTATAGCCCGCTAGACATTCGGACGGATCACAAAGTGAACTTGAGAACTCAGATGTTATATATTCAATCTCCCAGTACAGAGCGCTCGGCCTATTAGCCTGTATGTTAGATGCCTGCCATAAATTAACCGAATGTTTTCTACATTTGATTCAATCACGAATCAACATCAACAATTCCCTACAGTTGATTCGTGATTGAATCAAATGAAGAAAACATTCGGTTAATAAATTTAAGTTGAGTTAATATATTTATGTATTATTATTTATATTTTATTTATATATTATTTTCATATTCAGAGGCCGACCGTGAATTTGTGGGGCCCTGAGCTAACCGTACTTGGGGGCCTACCTAATTAATCAAACTAATTGGCATTTTGTTAAAAAAACTGTTTTCTATAATGATGTATACGGTTTAGGAAAAAAAATAGGACATAAAATATTCCTGGAGGACCTGGGCTGCAGCCCAAAAAGCCCATATATATATATATATATATATTTATATTTAAAAATTGCCATTTAATCGGGAGTTCAATGGTGCCCGCCCAACTTTTATATTTCAGAAACGAGCTTTTCGTGCGTGCCATGGGCACGCCCTCGAAGCTCGGCCCTCCGGGCTGGTGCCATGGCGGGCAGCGTCTCGGTCTAAAAATTTTATTCCTCTTAAAAAAACACACTCCAAATGTATACCTGTAAACTCCCGAAAATACATAGTCTCTTAAAAGTATCGCCTCATTTTCGTCCTCACAAAGCTACAGAAATGAGGCTCTAGATATGAATCTGAAAGTATTTTATTTTTCTCTAATTTACAGCATTGTGATATTTTTTTGTGTGGAAATAGATTTATTTAAATAAATATGTGGTATCGTGTGAGGAGGAGTATTTGGGATCTATAATAGATATAAGGCTCTATAAATATTTAAAAGAGATCAGGTGTTGTTTGTATGACAGGCTGCTCCAGTATTGCAATGAGAAACTCATTAGGGCATGCGTGTCTTAAGCCGTTTAATTTTGTCGAAATCAAAAAATAAGAATAACAAAATTTAGATTTTTAAAAAATTATAAAAAAGTGCCAAATTATTAAAAAATAATCAAATAAGATGTGATTGATTTCTTTTTCTGTGCGCAAAGAAAAGCGAATTGAATATTTAATTTTTGAGTGGTTAAGTGGGGGGGAGGGTAATAATTATCAATATATTTAATGTTTCTTAATTTAAAATCAATTGGAGTCTTTCATTTCGAAATTTGAGTCCAAATTAAGATTATATTTCAAATTTGCCGCAAATATACCGAGGGCGCTCTCTCTCGGCAGCATTACATCAGCGTTGCGGCAAATTAATCTAGACAAATATATATAGTATATGCCCGACTACTAAAAAAGATTGCCGAGGCCTGCCATAGAGGGAGAGGGCTAGTCTTTAGACATCAGGAAAAAAAAATTGAAGCCGATTTCAACAATTTTCCATTATTTTTGGTTACTCACATTCTTGGTCCCACTCCGATTAACAAATCAAGTCAAATTCTTATTTCCTTCCGTGATAAAAAGCCACAAGAATTTTGTCAATCTTGCCATTTCTTCTTAATCCTTCTCCCACCCCCTCTCTTTAAATTTAACTGAGCAATCATTATTCTTCCCTTTTCAATATTTCAAACTGTTAACTCTTCTTTGAAATTTCTGCTCATTAATCATAAATTAAATCTTCAAATTAATTTAAAAAAACGCAAATTATATAGGACCACCCCCGTTAGAGATCGATTGGAGAGAATACCTTCTCGCTTTTAACTTAAAAGTTTAAATCCTGAATGAACTCTCATTATATTAATTACTTTTTTCAATCGAATAGGTTCTCTAAGGCATTGAGAGATAAATTATTCAAGTTCTAAGCATAATATAATAATATCCACCCCCTCACTCATAATGTTTAATTAATATCTCTAACGATATTAAATCTTTAATCTAAATTTGTAATTAAACTATCACGTTATTACTTTGTTAAATATATATATATATATATATATATTACGTTTATTACAACATATAATTTTAGTCAAAATTGTATAATTATAATTTGCTATGTAACGCGCCATTCAAAATTCCTATGATCTAATTAGAGAGAGAGCGTCGATGTTTATGTTTCGAAATTCCTTCAAGGATCGGTGAGCCGAATGGTATTACCTAATAAAGCTTTCATGCTTACAATTCTACCATTTAAAACTATATTAATTATAAAAATATTAATACCAAGTTCACATCAGATTTAGATTTGTTGAATTAAGCCATTATTTCAAATAAAAAATCGGATGTTTTTTAGGCCAGTGATTTTCAACACGAGTGCCGTTTTTAGTAATTTATTATAAAAAATAAAAACACATTTTGTAATGAATTTATAAAAATTTGAAATTAATATTTCTTATTTAATGATTTAAGGCACTCTCTCTCTCTTTCATGGGCCCATTATTAAAAATCCGACACTCCGAAAACACATCCTATTGGTCGATTTAACATAAGTACCTGGAGCAACGAGCGTTGAATCACGTGGTAAAAAATTATCGCTGAACATACATCGAAATCCAAGATCAAAAGATCGCTATGTTAAGATTTGCCGATGACATTGCCCTTCTAGGAGGCAAGAAAAAAGAATTAGAGTACGCCCTGAATGGAATTAACCAAATCCTAATAGAAGAAATCAAAATGAATATAAACAAGAATAAATCCAAGGTCCTAGTGTGTACAAAAAAAGAAACAAACGAGACAGGAATGCATCAAAATTAACCAAGAAAACCTAGAAGGAGTTAAGGAATTCCGCTACCTAGGAAGTAAAATAACATAAGAATAAATAAAAATATTTCAAAAATCATAAGTATAATTTATCGTAAGCCTACTTTTCGATCTGCAATATAATTATTATTATTAATAATTAAATTTTGATTCTCATCAATTCATCTAGTAGGTCATATAGATTTCCTTAGTCAAAATTTAATTCAAGGTTTCTACAATTATTATTAAAATATTTACTAGTTTTTAGAATTTAGATATCTGAATGCATACACATTTTTGGAGAATCAGCTAATCAATAATCCCAAAACTTTAAAATACAACGTAGAATGGTTGTTTCTCTAGTATTAGATCAATTGAAATAAATTTTAAATAAAAGTATTTAATCGAGAAAAATGACTAAAAAGTGCCCGGATAGAATGATCTCTCTTCCTTTATAGCAGCTAAGGCAAAGATCAAATACAAGTACCTACAGACCTTTTTCAGAAGTTAATTTCTTAGTTTCTATTATTCTAGGAACACCATTTGACTATTATTGCACTTGGACTAATTGGATACTAAATGTAATGGTTTTGAAGGACTTTACAATTAAATTATCAGCCAAAAGGAATGTTGGAAATTTTTTTAAACCTATATTTCTTATTGTAAACCATTCATTTTAGAGATTTTTTGGTAAGCCTTATAACAAACTTGTTTTCAAATGAATTATTATTAAAATTCTTAAAAATGTAAAAATTGGTTGACCTCAAAATTTCAAAAACGAATAAAAAATAAGACAGTTTTTAAAATTCACATTATAATATTGAATTATCAAAGACATAGAAACTCCCAATTTTATTTGTTGATTAATAATGAAAAGAAAATTAATATTTATTAAGGGGCAGGTGTATAGTCACGTTAAGGGCACACAAAATACGAAGAATTTATATAAAATACAGATGCTTTCTAATTCTTTTTAACGATCCAAAATGTCTCTTTTATTCTTTGTATTCGAATTCAAGGTGGCTCAATTTGAACCTTAAAAAACTCTTTGATAATAATTTCATCAAAAGGCGTAAACTCTTCATTAAAGCAAGATTTCTTTATCAAATATTTAATCGTGCATATTTAAATACACGTTGTTACGTTCTTTTCTCTTCAATCTTATTTTTACACGCTTTATATTAGCTTCACCTGTATGTATGTATGTATGTTTGTATGTATCTATCTATCAATGTGAATTTTGTTCTGTTAAATTCCGCAAACATTTCTCTATAAAATTTCTTGTTTACCTACTCAATTTAAATGAAATTATATAAAAATAAAAACAATTAATTCTGTTAAATTCCGCAAACTTTTCAATATATAAATAATTAAGACTAAAAAGTGTACATGCCTCGGAATCAAGCTAGCCCAGGTTCAAGCCCGACTCTCGGCAATCCGACTTTAATCTGATCCCTACATATTTGAGAATAAATTAAAATATATAGTATCGTAAAATGGCTAATGGTTGAACCCGAGAGAGCCAAAAAAAAGACTAAAAAGTAAAAAAATAAATTATAATTTAAAAAAACTAAAAAAACACTCTTTTGTCAGTAACTCTCTAAAAAGTACAAAATATTGTAATAAACTAATAAAGTCAAAAAGCGTGGGGCGCAGAAGCATGTAGTTTTAATTAATTTTGACAAAGTGCCTCAGGCTTTTTGACTTTATGTTTAGTAGTTATTTACATTATTTTGTACTTTTTAGAGAAAAGGTTTAAAACTGATTGAGGAGCGAATATTTTCGAAAATAAACATTTTTGAGTGTAAGAGATTCAACTATACTAAACAAATAGGTAATAATAGGGTAAGCGGGGGTAGCGGCGAGAGAAAGGGCGGTTCATTAGACAAGGTAATTGGCTCGAGGTCTGCGGTTGCGAGGGTCGCCTAACCACCCCCCCCCATTATTATCCGTCTCTTTTTGTAGACTCTGAAGACCACCCTCTGCAACCTGTCCGTGCAAGCCATTGCAGCTGGACAATAGATAATCTATACGCCATTTCCATAATCTATCCAGCGCTAGGTAGGGAGAGAAAGAGTCAAAGAGAAGGATGAATTTAGATTACAAAGAGAAAAAAACGTTATTTGGAAAAAAGGCGACTTCAAAGAAATAAGAACTGAAAAATTAAAATAATAAAATGCACTACACAGTATAGAGCAGAGGTGGCCACAACGTGGCTCGCGAGCCGCATGCGGCTCTTCAGTCAATCTCCTGCGGCTCTTGAACCCTCTTGAATAATACTGATTATAAAAAGTACAGGGTGTGGCATAAAGTACTACCACATTTTGAAGAGGTATAAAATAAATGAAAAAATTTAACTAAAAAAAACTGAATATATTTTTGAAAAGAACCTAAAATGAATTTTTTTAATGTGTTTTAAACATTATATCAGAGGAAAAAAAAAGGGGGGGGGGAGATTAAAAATGAAAATTCTAGCCCTTTTGACCAAACGCAACCAAATTTTGTATACATATAATTTTTGGACCCCAGAAGGCCAAAAATGCAAAAACTAACCACCCGAAACGGATGGTCAAAAATGAAAATTCTATCCCTTTCTACCAAACTCGACCAAATTTTGTATACATATTCTGTGGACCCCAAAAAGGCTAGAAATGCAAAAACTATCCACCCAAAATGGGAGGAGGGTCAAAAATGAGAATTCTAGCCCTTTTGACCAAACTCAACCAAATTTGGTATACATATTCTGTGGGCCCTCAAAGGGTTAGAAATGCAAAAACTAACCACCAAAAATAGGGGGAGGGTAAAAATGAAAATTCTAGCTCTTTCGACCAAACTATGTATACAAAATTTGGTTAGTTTTTGCAATTTCTAGCCTTCTAGGATCCACAGAATATGTACACAAAATTTGGTTGAGTTTAGTCAAAAGTGCTAGAATTTTTTTTATCCCCCCCCCCTCCTCCCCTCCGTTTTTTTGTCTGATAATGTTTAAAATACATTAAAAAAAATCATTTATTTTCTTTTCAAAAATATATTTAGCTTTTTTCTAGTTAAATTTTTTTATTTTTTATATCTCTTCAAAATGTGATAGATCTTTATCCCCCACCCTGTATACTAATTAAATTAAAAAAATAATAATACAAAAATTAAATTCATTTGTAATTTGTAATGTTATAAATAAGTAGAGCAAAAAATAAATTCTACTTCATTTATATTTTTTTTAGTCTTTTTTTTTTTTAATAAAACATTAATGTTAGCTCAAAAAATAAAAATGTTAACAAATCTGAGAAATTTAAAAATAGTGTCATAATATGGGATAATGCCAAGATAGTACCAAAACATGTTAAATACATCAATTCTATAAAGAAATTTAACTATTATATGCCATTATTCTGAGGGATATACTTCCAATTAATCACAATAAGGAGCATGGTTGCCTAATATGAGATACTGTCGGATAATAGGCAATACGTGGTATCGCATATTAGAAACTAGCCATGTTTCATAAAAAATGACACTAATAGTCAAATTAAAATTTAATCGATCATCCCTAATTATAGAGAATTTCATGACAAATATCATCATTGAGTATACAGTCCTAAGACTGGTTTGATGCAACAATCCGTCTCCACTCGACTCTGTCCCCCGCCAGCTGTTTGACCTCTCTAAATGTCTGGCATCCCATATCCCCAATTATTTGGTTGAAATATTCTAATCTGGGTCTTCCCCTTCCCCTTTTCTTCCCCCCCCCCTCCAAGATATCCCTAAGCAGTCCCCCATGTCTCAGTGTGTGCCCCATCATCTGACCTCTTCTCTTCTTCAGACTCTTCCACAAGGTTCTTCTTTCTCCGATTCTTCCAAGAACTTCTTCATTTGTAATTTTATCCATCCATTTGATATTCATCATTCTTCTGTAGCACCACATTTCGAAAGCCTCTAATCTCTTTCTCTCCGCTTTTCTAATTGTCCAGGTTTCCCTCCCGTACATGGCTATGCTCCATACATATGTCTTCAATAGCAACTTCCTGTTTTCTAAGCTGATTGAGGAGGAGCATAGTAATTTTTGTTTTGAATTTAACCCCATTTTTCCTTGGGCAATTCTTAATTTAATTTCGTTTTCGCTCCTCCCATCCCATGTTATTTTACTTCCTAGGTAGCGGAATTCCTTAACTCCTTCTAGGTTTTCTTGGTTAATTTTGATGCATTCCTGTCTCGTTTGTTCTTTTTTTGTACATACTATGACCTTGGTTTTATACTTGTTTATTTTCATTTTGATTTCTTCTATTAGGATTTGGTTAATTCCATTCAAGGCGTCCTCTAATTCTTTTTTATTGCTTCCTAGAAGGGCAATGTCATCGGCAAATCTTAACATAGCGATCTTTTGACCTTGGATTTCTATACCTGTATCAATTTTGTCTTTGAATTCTTTAATCGCTTCTTCTATGTATAAGTTAAAAATCATGGGTGACAGCACACATCCTTGTCTTACACCTTTTTTATTTTGGCTTCTCTTTGCTCATCTCCAATATTTATAATTGCCGTCTGGTTTTGATATAGATTGTAGATTAGTCTTCTCTCCCTGAATTTTATTCCCGCCTGTTTTAATATTTTAAACATAATTTCCCAATTGACATTATCGAATGCTTTTTCTAGGTCTATGAATCCGATGTAGACAGATTCTTCCTTAATAAAAGCCCTTTCTATTATTAGTCTAAGAGAGAGAATTGCTTCTCGGGTGCCTCTGTTTCTTCTAAAGCCGAACTGGTCTTCCCCCAGATTTTCTTCAACTCTTTGTTCTATTCTTCTTTGACAAATAAAGAATATATAAAACATTTCTGAATATTCACTCACTTTTCACTAAAAATAATACACTTTGATACATCACTTAAAAACTCAAAAATGGAGATTTTTTCAAATACAATCTATGCACGCACTGCAGCCGAAACCAGGGTCTGTTATATCAATGTCGTCTTTATACAATCTTGAGATGTGTTTCACACTGTTTTCGGAAGAGTTGTCCACCTCCTTATTTTTATTTTAAATTAGAAAACATCTGAAAATACGAAATTTCATAAGAATATCTCAAGCCGTTTTTATGCCAATTGCGAATGCAATTTCAATATTTTGACCCTCCTCACCCCATTTTGGATGGCAACTTTTTGCATTTCTAGTCTTCTGGAGCCCTACAAGGAGAGAGAACTTCTACAAATAATAAAGAAGAGGAAGTTGGAATACTTTAGACATGTGATTCGAGGCCCTAAATACAGGACACTTCAAGTTATCATGCAGGGTAAGATCGAAGAAAAAAGAAGAATCAGTAGGAGAAATCTCTCATGGATGAGGAACGTTAGAGCCTGAACGGGATTGGAGCCAGAACAACTTTTCAGAATCGCATCCGATAGAGAAGGTTTTAAGGAGCTCGTCGAGACGGTCGTTTAAGTCTGAAAACAGGTCCGACACTTGAAGAAGAAGAAGCCTACAGATTATGTATACCAATTTTGGTTGAGTTGGTTCAAAGCTTTAGCGGGCTACAGAGGTTGTACCTTCTTGGTGCAACTTCTTCTTGTATCAATATCATTATAAAAAAAAAAATCCAACTTGGGTGCTAATCGTCACGGAAGCATCGACGCCGAGTCACAGTGGGATCTATCGGCTCTCCATAAATTTAATTTAATTTATTAAGCTCAGTTTTTTACTTTATCCAATGCGAAGCATGGGAGAAAGTGTTGGAATCGCTCTCGCGGCAAGCGCGACTTCAAAGGGTCCTCAGGTAAAGACTACGGAACCCATGGACTTAATTAAGGTCACAAATTGAAGTATTCAATGAGATTGAATTTTAGCACGTGACGGTTTTGCCAAAAATTACCTGGGATCTCGCCGAGAGGCCAAAAAGTGCCATTTTTTTTGGAAGTGCGTGCGGATGGATGTATGTGTGTGTGTTATCGTTTTTTTCGTCCACGAATTTTTCCACACCGTTGCACCGAATGAATTGAAATTGAAAACCTACCATTAGTTTAACAAAATGAAGCGCTGATTAGCTTTTAGTACATATCGGTCCACAAACATTAGTACTTTATTTCAGTACTTTTTTAGTTTTTTCTAAATATCTTGAAAATGACTTAACCAATTTTGATGAAATTTAATATCCTAATTCAAATGAATTTGGATAAAGTTTAGCAACAATCCGTTGCAGTTTTTTAAGACTTGGGTACACAAACATCTTCATATCCAAAAGCCTCTCTGTAATGACTTTTAGGTGTTACACCATCTAAGGAGCTTCTTTTTGCTTTGTTTGTATTAGAATAAAGTGAAACTATTAATTATACTACCTCTGCAATGCTTTTTAGAGAAAAATCGCATAATTACCCACATCAAAGTAATTATTAAATCAGCAATACATGAACAGGTGCTCAACTGATTTTAGTTAATTCTCTGGGTTACCAACAACACAATCTTTCTTCGGATTTCACTTTTTTGACCCTCCCCCTTTTGAGGTTTTTTGGGGGGAAATTTATTTAAACACAAGTTGTCACATCCTCTACAGCTTTGCTTATAACAGAATTAACCGTAGAGTAAATAGCACAAGTGTCATTTTATAATTTCCATTATTGCTCAAAAGAATTGAAGATTTCTGTTATTTTGTCATTGATTATATGATCAGAACTTGGCCAAATTAATATGGGACTACCCCAAAGGCACCTCCTTTCCAACAAAAAAATAATCAACCAAATCCGTCCACATGGTAAAAAGTTATCGGTGAACATAAATAAAAAAAGTCAGTTAAAAAGAGAAAATGTTCTAATATGATGGAAACATTTTTACCTTGAGGGCCACATTTTCTAGAAATAGAAATGATGATTTGTATTAATTTTGTAAATGGAATGGAATCGATCGTTCTTCTCTAGACCCGAAATAGTTTTCTCAAAACGAATTTCGAGGAGCTTGATTTATTCAAATTAATCAGGGTATATATTCATTTCGAAAGATTAATGAAGTTTTCTAAACAATTTAGATGAACATTCAAGTTTGCAATATCCTTGCTTAATTAAAGATAAGAAGTAACAGAGAACAATAATTATTTATTTTCAACGAATTCTCCGTTTCAACCTTGTAAATTATTACTAATTCTTGACAGAGAGAGAGTAAGAGAAAATTAAATAATTCTACGTCTCTTACAAGAAGTATTCCCTTTCCTTTCATAGGATATCTCTTTTTGTTAACTGCTCTTTTTAACAAATTATATCTGCCTTAATTTCTCTTCTATATCGTTCATTTTAAAACATACCTATATTTGCGATTTCAGAGAATTATATTATATTGTATGTAATTTAATTTATAACTTAATCAATCAGAGCGCAACCTCATTGATTTCTAACTTTTAAGGAGTTAGGTGTTGGTTCTAGGTGAAACATTTTAATATAATAATAAAACTTGAGCAAGATGCGAGGTAGGTTTCACAAAAAAGAAATAAAACAAAATTGAGTTTTGAATTCGATATATTTCGGGGGTGAGCCTATTGTTAGGGCGCTCGTGTGCTGAGTGCTGTGTGGCGCTTTGTGCCGCGCCCCCCACCAAGTCGATGGGGTCCTAACAATGTTGCGTGTGTGCAGGGCGCCCAAGCGGGGGAGAGGCTGCTGGTTGGCGGTTGGCCCCTCCAGATCCGAATGCTCGAATCCGATTCGATTTTTTGGTTTTAAAAAATGTCAGTTTATTCAACAAATTTATATACATATGATTTTTTTTATTAGGTCCCCTAACATTTTAGGACCTTGTGTTAATATACTTGATCTAACCTACATTGCCGGCCTGGCATTCGGGGTTATTTTTTATATTACATTTTTTTTTCTTTACAAGGTTTTAGCATTTTCATTTTTTCAAGGAATGAATAAAAATAAGGTTTACAATGGTTTTTGCAAGGAAAAGCTGAGAAACCTTGCTATTCTATGAGAGGAAAGATGAGAAAAGAAAAAGGTAGGTATTGTACACAAGAGAAAGGAACAAAAGGAGGGATAGTAAGAGTGGGGGGGGGGGTGAAGAGGTTTTATAAAATTTGCATTTTCTTTACATATTCTTTTTTTTTTTAACTTTAAATATAATAATAATGATAATAAGATTAAGTGTCCAGTCAATCCGATTCGATGCTCAGTCGAAATCGAGTCGCTTCAATTATAGCATGGCTGAAAACATTTCAGTCATGCAAAAGCGTCGCAACGATCCGACTGAGTCATCTAGCGGCCGTGTCTCAAGGCTATAATATAATAGTGATTGACCCTCTTGAGGTATCACTTTCATTTGATTGAATGAAACTAACGGATCATTCATATCTTATAAGAATTATTTCATTACATGTTCGCCATTAGCGACAGCGGGCCGCTACACCGTGAGCCCATTATCAGGAGTCTAAGAAAACTGATTATACATTGGTAAAATTATTTTTCCAATGTATAATCAGTTTTCTTTACTCCTGATGATGGGCTCATCCCAGAATTATATCGAATTCAAAACTCAATTTTGTTTTATTTCTTTTTGTGAAACCTACCCCGCATCTTGCTCAAGTTTTATTATCATTGATTTCTCTTTATGTATGATTCTTACCTAGAGAATAAATTCACATTCTACGCTCGCCAGTTAGACTCTCAGCAAATAAATGTTTTTTTTTCCATTTTTGTCTGAATTTTAGTGAAATCAGGTAATTAAAGACTTTTCTAAAGAAATAAGTACAAAGTGCTGTATCATTTCGAAATATTGATTAAATGGGCCAGTTTTTTAAATAACTTGCCATGGTAGTTTACTAGGCATTTTTTACATTAAAGATGATTAAAAGTTAGATGATCAAAATTTTTTAAAACATAAGTCCAGCAAAAATACTGTTTTATCCAAAAGTATAGTATACTTATGGTTATATTTTGAATTCTGATCAATAGCAGGATTATTCAGGATTTACTAACAAAAATTAGAATATTAAAATATATAAATTTGTAGCTACAGCATTTCATTATTTAGGGCATGGTAGCGAATTTCACCATTTTCAAAAAATACCTATAACTCGAAAACTATGAGACTTTTATTAAAAAAAAAAAAAAAAATAGGTTCTGGACTGTCATAAACTGGCCTATCTCCTGTTCACGGTTTATTGTTGTGATACGGGACACCCTGTATAATAACGCATATTCATTTAGTCCAAATCCAATAGTCAAAAGGCCGTTCCTAGAATAATAGAAATTAAGAAATTAACTTCTAATAGTCTAAAACAGGTCGGGACTTATTATTTTTGGAATTTTTGCCCTATCCGCTGCTTTAAAGGAAGAGAGATCAAATTATATTTTTGGAGATAATAATTATTTTGTCAAAATGTCTGTTAGTCTGTCTGTTAGTTAGTTAGTCTGTGCGTTACCAAATTTTTGTAGACGAGCTAGCTCAAAAACTAGTCTGAATATCGAAACCAAATTTCACACGTAGTTTTGGTCTATTGAGATTAAGAGCTGATTAGATTTTGGTGCATATCGACCCAAAATTAAGGGGAGTGGAGGGGGAGTAAAAATTAAAAATCTAGGCCATTTGAGCAAACTCAACCAAATTTTGTATACATAATCAGTGGGATCCCAGACGTCTAAAAATGCAAAAACTAACCACCCGAGAGGGGGGGGGGTGCTGAGTCAAAAAATTAATATCTAGGCCTTTCGACCAAACTCAACCAAATTTTGTACACATAATCAGTGGGACCCCAGAAGACTAAAAATGGAAAAACTAACCGCCCAAAATGGGGGGGGGGTAAAAATTAAAAATCTAGGCCATTTGACCAAACTCAACCAAATTTTGTATACATAATCAGTGGGATCCCAGAAGTTTAAAAAGTAAAAACTAACCCCCCCTTCCCTACATGATTATAAATAATTTTATTAAATATTAAATATATATGAGGGGCCAGGTTGTATGGTAAAGTCAAGTGGATGGCCACATCAGAACACGTCAGCTTATTTCATCATCGGAACGATATATTGTCAGGAGAGGTTGAAATGTAAAGATCTTGCAAAATTTGAATTTTGTATGTACAATTAAAATTAAAAATACTTGCTCAATCATCGAGTGGTGTGGTAAAAAATAAACTGCAACGGATCGTTGCTAAACTTTATCCAATGTACTTTCTTATTCTAGGGCAAAGTACTTTAAAATATAATTTTACTAAAAACTTTATTGATCCTTTTTTGTGGACCCCAAGGTACTTAATAACAATATTAAATTTCATCAAAATTGGTACAGTCATTTTCAAAATATTTAGAAAAAACTAAAAAAGTACTGAAATAAAGTACTAATGTTTGTGGGCTGACATGTTCCAAAAACTAATCAGCGCTTCATTTTGTTAAAGTAATGGTAGGTTTTCAATTTCATTACAATCGGTTGTACGGTGTGGAAAAAAACGATAACATACATCATCCATCCGCACGCACTTAATGAAAAAATCGCACTTTTTGGCCTTTGGACGAGACCCCATGTAAGTTTTGGCAAAACCGTCAGGTGTTAAAATTCATCCTAATTGAATACTACAATTTGTGACTTTAATTGAGACCATGGGTTCCTTAGTCTTTACCTGAGGACCCTTTGAAGTCGCGTTTGCCGCGAGACCGATTACAATACTTTACCCATGCTTCGCATTGGATAAAGTAAAAATGCAAATCTCAATTTTTATAGAATTTGTTCCTCGCTTAATAAAACGTTCAAGCGTTGCAATATAAAAATGTAGTAACCTAATAATTGAAAAACTAATATATTCCTCTATTAATTGATAAAGCTTCAAATTGGACCACTTATGAATTATGCAATGAAAATTATAGAGAAACGAGCGAGCGAGCGTCCTCGAACAGCGCCATGCCATGGCCCAGGCAGGATTCAATTAATGAATATCAATAATCCGCATTTCAATTAACGGCCATAATAAATAAATCGTGCTTTTTCTCCGATGCGTTTACTCTCTGGGCTGGGCTGGCTGAGCCTAATCGAAATGCACGGACACGGCCGTGCAATTAGCACACCACACAGCCTGTGGGCAGGCGAGATTTCCACTTTAAGAAGGAAAGGTTAATCCAATTAGTTGGGCTTCTGGTTGGTCGGGAACTTCTCCTTTCAAGAGGAATTCCGGGACCCGTAAGTCACCCCCCGATTGCGACCGCTTCCTGGTCGTTATATTCAGCCTCACAGTCTATGACGTAAGATTTGCTTTTGTTCGAAATATTCCTTTACAACATAATAGTACAAGAAAGTGAATTCCCTTTTAAAGAAAAAATTATATAAAGGTAAAATGATATTTCATCTTATTTCCCTGTTAGCACAATTGGTTTATAGTAGAACATGTTTTCTATACACTGTGAGATCTTCTAGACATCTTAAAGAATATTTATTAGTAATGAAGCGGTTGAAGATTTTATTTTTGTGATTAATTTGATTAAAATTTGAATTTTTATTTAAATCACATATTATTAATTATAATTATTTATTGAACACGAATAAATAATAATGAGCAAATATTTAATTATTAAATAAATAATTTAATAATACACAAAGAGAAACAAAGAGGTTGTCCTCTGCTTGATGCAAATAAACATACACATATATATCGAGATGATATATCTGTATATATGGTATATATATATATATATTTATTTGTTTGAGACTATAGTTTCGAAGACTTGGTCTTCATCATCAGTCTTTTTTAATTAATATATAAATATTGTTTTTCCTGGAGTCAATACCGTATGGATATAAAAAATTTGATGTTTCTTCACTGGTGGTCAGTTTTGTATTCTAAACTGACCACCAGTGAAGAACATCAAATTTTTAATATCCATACGGTATTGACTCCATGAAAAACAATATTTATATATTAATTAAAAGAGACTGATGATGAAGACCAAGTCTTCGAAACTATAGTCTCAAACATAATAAAATAATATATATATATATATATATATCATCTCGATATGTGTGTATGTTTATTTGCATCAAGCAGAGGACAACCTCTTTGTTTCTCTTTGTGAATCAACAACTCTGCTACTCTCGTCAAAACAAAAACTTTTCAATTTTCAATTTAATAATAATTGAGAATTTAATAGTTTGACTCTTGAAAGCTTGTTCTAGGTCGACAAATAATATTGTAGTTTAGTTTCCCCCCTGATATAAATAAACTTTTATTTGGAACTTTTTTTTATATCATAATGCATTGTTTTTGAGTTATAAGACTGTCTCAAGATTAAAAAAACTCACTCGGTATATAAATATATTAAAATGCAGGGATTCTAGTTAATCTCATTTAATACCGGAATTATTTAACACAGGAATTATTTAACGGATTATAGTGGTGTTTCACAAAGTGAAAATAAAATTAAAAAAATTAAAAAATCTTTTAAATTATTTTGGAGATTTTTACTTTATCATACAGGGTATGGTCAAGTATTGTAATCGTGCATTAAAAAGGTGTTTTTTCCTTCTTTTTTTCGAAATATCTCAAAAACGATAAGAAGTATTTTGATTAAAAAAATTGAGCAAAACCATGCCATTTCGCTCTACAAAAAAGCGCTAATAAGTGAACATCGAAAAAATTATATTTTTCGAGATATTAATTGTTTTGTCAAAATGTCTGTTAGTCGGGTTGTCCGTTAGTCTTGCGTTACCAAATTTTTGTGGACGAGCTACCTCAAAAACTAGTTGGAATATCGGAACCAAATTTCACACGTAGTTTTGGTCCATTGAGATTAAGAGCTGATTAGATTTTGGTGCATATCGACCAAAAATTAAGGAGGGTGGAGGGGGGTTAAAAATTAAAAATCTAAGCCATTTGAGCAAACTCAACCAAATTTCGGATACATAATCAGTTGACCCCCAGAAGTCTAAAAATGCAAAAACTAACCGCCCAAAATAGGGGGAGGTCAAAAAATGAAAATCTTGGCCATTTACCAAACTCAACCAAATTTTGTAAACATAATCAGTGGGACCCCAGAAATCTAAATATGCAAAGACTAACAGTCCAAAATAGGGGAGGGTGGAAGGAAAGTGTAAGGACATAAAAAGGAAAATCTAGGCCCATGTACCAAACTCAACCAAATTTTGTATACATAATCAGTGGGCCCCCAAGAATCTAAAAATTGAAAAAATAACCCCCCTCCTCTACATGATTATAAATAATTTTATTAAATATAAGTGAGGGCCCAGGTTGTATGGTAAAGTCAAGTGGATGGCCATATCAGAACACGTCAGCTTATTTTATTTAATACCGGTTGACCTGAAAGAATGAACCTATGTATTAAGTTTTATCTCATAAATTAATAATGTAGATATTCTTAGTCTTAATTTACCGAATCTGAATGTAGGTACTCGTTTTCCAAATATGTAATAAGCAAAGCAATAAAAGGAAAATGGATGGATATATAGCATAAAAATATATATCTTTTTATTTTCCTCTCGCAAGTATTAATAATACGAAATTTATGGACAATAATCAATAAAATATTCTAGCTAAGTCAATAAAATACAATTTCAGAATTTTTCCATTTTATTGATTCTATAAGTATTAAATATTTAAAATAAAATATTTTATTTTATATTTCGATTTGAATTCTGTTATCAGGGTTTTTCTAGTGAACATCTTTCGAGTATGACCTCAAGCTGGTAACCCTATAAGAGAAATTGGGGAAGGAAAACAAAAAAAAAACAAAAAACAAAAAAAAAAGGAAGCCTTATCAATTTGGTTCAAAGAAAAGCAAAGAAATATGTTTAGAACACTGGATTGGATTGGACTGGAGAAGCCGTAGAATGGAATGGGTGATCGTTGAATAAGTAAATTGAACAAACAACGTAGTGAATCGCCTTTTTTTGCGAGGAAAATTAAGCGAAAATAAAAAAAAGGGTAAAATAGAAAGATAACAAAAATCAACCAACACGATGACTAGGTGGAACGGCTGTAAAAAGTCTACAGTACAAAATTCCTAAAATTTTAACCCTCGGGCGCAACCGGCCTGAGAGGCACAAGCAGCAAAGTTGTTGATTCATTAAGAGAAATCAATGATGTTGTCTATTGTTATGTGACCAGCTTGCTATTATAACAAAACGAATTTATTTATATCTAATTGGGTATTTGAACGCATAAGATTCATCAGATAAAATATTTATAATTAAAAAAGGCTTTGATGAAGGTCAAACATTGAAAATTATATACTTTCTAAAAAATAAATGATAATTCGCTCCGTGCGCAACAGAGGCAGCGCCATATGTGACACTTTTAAGAACTTCAGGTACAATCTACCTTCCTAATTAGCATTCATCTGTGTATATTAACGTGTATTTTATTGAACCAAAAAGTGTTTAATTATTTTACTTTAACTTATAAAGTGAATCAATTGATGATGAATTCAAGTAAAAAAGAAGTTTTCAAATGCTCTATAACGAACTGTAAAAACACTTCACTAAATTCCAGCTATGCATTTTATTGTTTAAAACTTTTTGTTTATTAAAATGGATTGAATGAGTAATTTTTTCAAAGCCAGTTTTAATAATTTTATCCAGTATGACATTTCATGAAGGTTAACCTCAATAAGGATATTTAAAGATTTTTTTTTTTTGAAAAATTATATTTTTCAAGCTATTATTTTAATTGTTTATTAACAAATTTATTTCTTGCGGAAATCTATGATTATTTTAGCTTTTAAATATTGTATTTTTTATCAAATTAATTATTTTTCGTAAATGCCTATTGCTTTTATACACTACTAGCTGACGACCGGGCCTTCGGCCCGGCGTCACCTACCCCTGGCGGGGAGCGTCTCGTTCATACCAATTTAATAATTGAAATTTAAAATCTTACTGTAAGTATCGAAAGAATGTGCTGAATGAAATTGATTCAAAAATAAGGAAGAATAAGGAAAGATTTATTTAACACATTGCCTAAGCACGATCACTATCTGACCAATCAGAATCGTTCTAATAATTTAACGCTTTGGCATTGGCTATGCACTGGCCAATCAGATCGTTTCCACATACATATATATCCACATACTTTTCTATTTTATATATATAGATTATTGTTTTTAAGGAGGTACTTGGTGAAACATTTTTTTAAATTATTGGATAAAAAATACTTGGTAAGTTTCACATTAAGATATAAAAATAAAACGAATTTATTTTTGGAGAGTCTTTAATCTCGATATATATATTTCAGGTGGCTAACCCATCTTCAGCAGCAACAGAACTGAAATTACTTTCTGTTGCTCCTGAAGATGGGTTAGCCACCCGAAATATATATCGAGATTAAAGACTCTCCGAAAATAAATTCGTTTTATTTTTATATCTTAATGTGAAACCTACCAAGTAGTTTTTATCCAATAACACTATTATTGTACCTGAAGTTGTTTTTTGGCCATGGATGGCGCTAAGTGCAGGGAGCGAATGTATACCTATATTAGAATAGCACTTATTTTGGGTATTTTCAAATTTTTATTTTCCCAGAGACTCATATGGTTCAAAATGAATAGAAAAACTTATCACTCGAATTCTCTATCTCAATTTTAATCCTTGCCGAACAGCGATCCAAGTTTCCCATCTAAATAACATGGGGTTTTGGGAATTGAACGATCAATTTTTTATTCCGGCCAAAGTAATGGTTCAAAAAATTCGAAACTCTGTAAACTTTATCCTTATAATAGTAGCTATCCACCACAATTTTTACAGATTTTTAGCTATTATAATTTTGAAGTCTATAACTTATACTAACGCTAAAATAGAGCAGTTTTTTATCTAGTTGTAACTCTAAAATTATTATAGCTAAAAATCTGTAAAAATTCTGAAGAATAGCAAGTATTATGAGGATAAAGTCTATAGAGTTTCAAATTGTTTGAACCATTACTTTGGTAGGAATAAAATGTTATTTAGATTGGAAACTTGCATCGCTGTGTGGCACAGGATAAAATTGAGATAGAGACTTGAAACTTTGGGGATTTTTTATTTTTCATTTATTTCGAACCAAATGAGACTCTGTCAGCGTAAAAATTGGAAAATACCCAAAATAAGGGCCACCCTAATATCTATACAAATATTTTATTGAGCACTGGAATATGCTTTTGTAATTTCAATACTGAAATCGATACATGGGACATTTCTTGAAAAAATAAAAAAAATATATTTAAAAAAAAAAAAAAAACTGATTTGTCATTGGCCCTATCTTATCGGTTTGAGCGGCTGACAATTCCATGCGGTTGGGCTTGTTGGTTGGTTATGCTCTCCAATTTTGCTCAACAAACGAACATAATAAATCAATGATGCGAGCGAGAGTTAGCAATTCTAGCGAATCGTAATCCGCAATGTCAGAGCAAAAAAAAAATCAGCGAGCCAATCAGTCCCTTCTCCCTTCACTTCAATGCATAAAAGAATTAGAGTTTGAAATACACAGAATAAAAACAAGATCAATAAATAAATAAATAAATAAGCCAGAGATGGAAAGCGTGACCTCTTAACTACAAATCAAAAATGAGTTTTTGTGTCTTGTCCTCCTATCTCTCTCGGTATTTATTTATTTCGCCCAAAAGCCCTGGGGAAAGAAAATAATACGGCTCTGAAAAATCACAGACAATATTGGCAATGAAAATTATATTTGATGTTCTCTCCCTGTCTCTTTTCTATCCGATTTTCATTAAAGTATATCGAGAAATAAAAGAAATATAAAAGAGGTGAAAGAATTGGTTGAAATTTGGAAGGAAGTCATAATTCGAAATTTAAAAAAAAATAAAGGAATTAAGGAGGAGACTTTTATCGATAATCTGTTATTAGTCCAAATAGAGGATCCAATAAAAATAATTTTTAAGAAAAAAATAAAAACCGACTTCAAAAAATTAAATGCAACAAATAAAATATACTAAAAGGTATAAAATAATTCTTATCTTATTTAGTTACAACTAAACGACGAAATATTAACATGAAATTACTTTTTGAAGTCGGTGCCAAACAAACTATACCTATAAGCGACCGTACTCGCCAAACGTACTAAGTAAGATCCATCGAGTGCGATTCATAAAAGGTATGAAAAAACAAACAAAAAAAAAATGGGACCAATCGGAAGCTAGACTGGACCCAATGCAAAAAAAAATTTCAAAATCGGTTGAGAATTGGCGGAGACATGAGGTAACATAGGCACAAAAAAAAAAAAAAAAATTCAGTCAAATAGAGAACCTCCTCCTTTTTTGAAGTCGGTTAAAAAATGATTCAGCTTAGATTAATTGCGGGAAAAGATTTTTTGTCTAGGATCGTTTGGTATGATGTGGGTATGCCAAATCTAAGTTTGTGACCTCGAAAGTGTGGGACAAATTTTGGTGGCCGAAAAACCTCGAAATTTTCGGACTTTTTCCAGTTTTTTTCCTTATAACTCGAAAACGGTTCATATTTTGTAAATAACCGTCCTATAGTAAATTAAAGAAGACAAAATTTTACGTTGATTAAAAAAAAATAATGCAAAATTGGTACAGTAGTTCGATTTTTAATGGGGATTCAAAAAATAGCCCCCGGCATCACTTTTGAATACTTATCCCACAAATTCGCCCTTTTTCGATTATTTCCCATTTTGACCATGAAGGAGCACGTTTTTGACAATGACCACTCTATAGCTTTTCAAACTAGATTAAATTTGCTCAATTTAAATAAAGTTTCATCTTAATTGAATAATGGTAACTCGTGCCGCAATGAGGTTGAAGTTTTGAAAAACTGCAATTTAATGCAAAAAATCGCAGGTTTTCCTTCATAAAATGAAAACCACCCATCCTAGAAACTTGATTCCTATCTCATTGTCTAGGAAATTTTGGTGACTTGAACGTTTACCTGTATCACTTTTTTGTTAAAACTCTTAGATTTATAGATATCCTAAATTTTCTGTGACTTAAATTTATATTAATTCGATTTTCTTATGTTCTGAAAATGTTGCTATAATTAAGAATTTAAGTTAGTATATAAAAAAAAAATCTGCATTAATACATTAATTTATTTCGAGTTATAACTATGTATAACAAACCGAAGTAGTTAAACTTACAAAAAATGAATGTAAGGTGTATTTTACGTATCTTATTTACTTTTCAAGTAACAAGGATTTAACTTCTCACTTATTTACATTATCAATATAATAGTTTTGAGATTATATATCTCTATGTTCACCGACCTACTGGTCAAACGGCTTAACTGATTGACTTGAAATTTGAAACATAGCCTCCTGAGGGTTCAAGTAACCGGTGTGATTAATAAAAAGTGATCTTTTAGTCCCAGAAGAATAATCATATACCTATAATTACTTCGACTGTATACAGGGTGCTTCAAAAAATGTATACACACTTTGAACTTCCATAGAAAATTCATTCACCGTTCTACAAAGTTAAATTTCAGGAAAATAGAAAGCTGAAAGTCCAATGTAAATGAAACATAAATAACAAATGCTAATACTGTTCAAATTGGTGATCTGCAGCATCAATACAATTCTGAGCACGAGTCACCACTGATTCTGTACATCGCATCAAAACGTCCAATGAGACTTCTCTACACACTGCTTGAATCTCATTCCAAAGAATGTCTAGGTTACGTGGCTTACGTTTGTACACTCATCTTTTACTGTGACCCACAAGAAGAAATCCAGTGGTGTAAGGTCTGGAGAGCGTGCTGGAAACTCGATTGGCCCCCTGCGTCCTATCCACTGGCCCGACAAATTTTGATCCAGGTAAGCTACATTTTTTTGAAGCACTTTGTTCAAAATTGATTTGACAGTTGACTGATTTCCCGTATATACAGGGTGCTTCAAAAAAATGTAGCTTACCTGGATCAAAATTTGTCGGGCCAGTGGATAGGACGCAGGGGCCAATCGAGTTTCCAGCACGCTCTCCAGACCTTACACCACTGGATTTCTTCTTGTGGGTCACAGTAAAAGAGGTGTACAAACGTAAGCCACGTAACCCAGACATTCTTTGGAATGAGATTCAAGCAGTGTGTAGAGAAATCTCATTGGACGCCTTGACACGATGTACAGAATCAGTGGTGACTCGTACTCAGAATTCTATTGATGCTGCAGGTCACCAATTTGAACAGTATTAACATTTGTTATTTATGTTTCATTTACATTGGACTTTCAGCTTTCTATTTTCCTGAAATTTAACTTTGTAGAACGGTAAATAAATTTTCTATGGAAGTTCAAAGTGTGTATACATTTTTTTGAAGCACCCTGTATATTACACGTAACCATATTATTACGGACGCTTAAGTCACTGGCAACTATGGTTATGATTACAGCACTTCACTAAACAAGTGTTATTACCTACAAATTTTTATCTCTTGTTGAAAATTCACAAGTCTAATCTTCTTATATATAAACATTAATATGGGTCTGTGTCTTCGTCTCTTATGCGTTCGAGCATCGTTATTGCGATTGAGTTGAAACTTTGCACAGTTGTTGTTGACACTTGCGGGAAGGTTTCTGACATAGTATCATCATCTTACATACAATAAGGGGGGGAGGGCTCAAAAAATGAAAATCCAGGCCCTTGGAAAAAAATCTATAAATACTTTACTTTTATTCAATTTTCGACATTTTGGAGAATTTTTCTCTCCTTCAGGGTATTGAATAGTTATTGATGAGTGGTGAGTAAGTCTCTCCTTTCAGTGAACAATATTACAATATTTTCCAACATTATAATATTGTTCACTGAAAGGAGAGGCTTACTCACCACTCATCAATAACTATTCAATATCTGAAGGAAAGAAAAAGTCTCCAAAACGTCAAAAATTGAATAAAAGTAAAGTAATTATGGACTGCCTTTCATTATAATCTATAAATACATTTTTCTCAATTTCTTTTTAATAATTAATTGCTTTTAATCGCTAATAATTCATTACAAATATTACATACTAATTGTTTTCTCGTTCATTTGTTTTATTTACGATATTTTATGGATTTTTTATTTGTATTGTTGAAAAAGTAAATAAAGCAAAATCTACAGGTTTATGCCCGCAACGCAGAAAGCTGAAGAGGCTTAAAAAATTGAAATTTCTTCATTTTTAGGTGAGTTTTGCTTATTTGTTACTATTATATTTTGAATTTTGACCAATATAAGAACAGTGCCCGCAGGGCATCGTATCAATTTAATTTATAAAGAACAACTAACGAATGAATTATTTAAAATATACCAAAAAAGAAGTCATAATGGCGTAATGGCCAATCTTGTCTCGGGAAGCTCCTGACATTAAAAAAAATGCTTCAAAAAATAAAGGGAAGGCAACGAGATACTGCTCCAAGGAATAACTCTCCCCATAGTAAATGACAAAGTGAATATTACAAGAAATATAAAAAAATAAGTCCCGTGTTTAAATGGCTTTTGTAAGTGTTGTTTCTTTAGGAAACAAAAGAAATGTCTACTATATATTAAGTAAATCGGAATGAGGGCCTATCGTCATGATTTATGAAACAGGTGATTAGTCTTAATTCTTCTAACTTCTTTTAAATGAGAAAAAATGACTTGGTAGAGAGAATTAAGCCTTGAAAGGTAAATAAAGGAAAACGTAATACCGCAATCCTAAATTGCCAATCATTTTAATAGTTAAGTTAATTATGAAAAAAAAGATGTCCCCGTCTCTTTTAAATGACTCAAAAAGATTATTATTTACATTAACGGGTATTATATCTACTTAATTAATTGATGTCGCAACGTAATAAAAGATTGCTTTCCAGGATTTTTGAATATATACCTATACCTATATATAATCCGATTTTAATTTAATTTGCCTATAAAATTGAATTTCATTCAAGAGCCAAGGTGGATTTACAGATTATTAAAAATTTAAATGTGCACAGGTTATAAACCGATTATCTGTATTATTTATATGACATTCTAATTGCATAGGGTGGGGGGGCATTTTATTGCGAAATGGAGTTTAGTTTATTAACTTGGATAAAACTTATGAATTATGAGCTCGAGTAGTTCATAATAATATATATATATATAAATATGACTGTGTATATGCATCGTCTGGCAGAGAGGCAAGAAGTCGTTAATATCCCAAGCGTTAAAAACTTGGTGCGGTTTAATTAGGTGCTCGTTATCATGTGCATTTTCACGAGAGTCGCCCGAACATTCTTGAAATCTCGCTAAACAAGTTGCACGTTGTTTTGAGAACTTGGAAAAAACAACAACAACAACAACAAAAAATACTCTCGAGGGTAAAAAATAAACGAAACAAATAATAAACTGAATTTGCTTCTTTCCAGTAATTTATTTTGTTTTTCAAATGGTTATTCCAAATATTTCGAGAGCGTTCTCAGCATCTCTTCCTCGGTGGAAACTGTGGAACCACACAATAGGCAAGTCAGTGAGTTGTTATAATTACAGGTGTCAAAAAAGTACTCACCCACTCCCCCACCAATGTGCCGACTCCATCAGTTTGTACAGAACATTGATAAAAAGCTCGATCACACAACACACACATACATATATATACAAATTTAAAATGAGATAACATACGAATATACAATTATTTACATCTACTTATAATAAAGTCTAATGAAATTTAAAAAAATCGAAAAATGGTCAACACCAGAGCTAGTTTAAATTTAACCAACTAATTACTGTTAATGACCAGTCGAGCGAAGGTCAACGACGAGTGGGTGAGTACTTTTTTGACACCTGTAATTATAACAACTCACTGACTTGCCCATTGTGTGGTTCCACAGTTTCCACTGAGGAAGAGATGCTGAGAACGCTCTCGAAATATTTGGAATAACCATTTGAATAACAAAATAAATTACTGGAAAGAAGCAAATTCAGTTCATTTATCCTAACAATAAAAAATTAATATATCCAGTACACACCAAGCCAGCAAAATTCTTATAAAAAAAAAGAAACAAATAATGTTAAAAAAAAGGAAATATCCTCATTTGGACTGAACAAAATGATTTAGGTGTTTTTATTATTTGTCTTTGTTAAGCCGTTACATAAACAAAAATACAATTTTTTTGTTGTTGAAAGGTTATTGAATAATTAGAAATAAGGCTGTCGGATTTTTGTTTTCCTGAATATTAACAAAATTCAGGCTGGAGGGATAAGTTAAGGGCCTTGCTCGTGGCTGAATAAAAATTCAACAGGCTGAAATCTTTTTTTGCCAGTTCTTTAATAAGTTCTTTATAATTTTTGAAATTTTTTACGTAGATTAATTCTCCTCTTCCCCCCACCCACCACTCAAATCAGCCTAGGTCCATAAGTCAAATTTTTTTATGAATAGTTTGATTATATTCGAAAATTAATAAAAGACCCGGCCAGTAAGTAGTAAATTTAGTACCTACTTTTACTACTAATTCACATTCAACAAACATGAATAAAAAAAAAAACTAATTTATCGATCGGAGAATTTACCACTGCTCGAAGCTCCTAAAAACTTAGTAAATTGGATATTGGATTGTATCTAGGTTTCTGAGATTTGGCTAGTGATCCCAGCTTCTTTCCTTCTACTAATTTAGTACCTACTTTTACTATTAATTCACATTCAACAAACATGAATAAAAAAAACAACTAATTTATCGATCGGAGAATTTACCACTGCTCGAAGCCCCTAAAAACTTAGTAAATCGGATATTGGATTGTATCTAGCTTTCTGAGATTTGGCTAGTGATCCCCCCGGCTTCTTTCCTTCTACTAATTTATTACCTACTTTTACTATTAATTCACATTCAACAAACATGAATAAAAAAAAAACTAATTTATCGATCGGAGAATTTACCACTGCTCGAAACCTCTAAAAACTTAGTAAATTGGATATTGGATTGTATCTAGCTTTCTGAGATTTGGCTCGTGATTCCGGCTTCTTTCCTTCTACTCTGTTCTTTTCACGATGGAGGGGCCAGCCCATACAGGCCTTTAGGGGATGTATCTCCTTCTCACATCAATATCATTAAAAAAAATTCTTATATTATTTATATCATGTTCATTGACAAAAATTTACTCATTGGGCTTTATTTTTCAAAATTATTCTTTAAAGTCTAATGTGTTTTGATTCAAATTTGAAAACCCAAACAGCCTCAGAGAAGATTTTCTGACATACTAATAAAGTGTTTGGAAACAACTTGATATATTTTTATTTCATTGATTGAATTCGTTTGACTTAAAATGACCATATGGATGGTCTGACAAAAGCTTTAATGGCCAGGTTCAAGTTATGTAATGTAGAAGATAAATAACTAATGTTCTTGACATGTTGAAAATGCCAGTTCTCTAGTATATTTATAAATACCTAAATAAACATGTATCTATGGGATTATTGAGAAGTTAGTGGAAGTTTTGACCGTCAATGTTAGCTATAACCCTTAATAGCCTTGTTATTATAGGCTAATAAATAAAAATCAAATTGCTAAATAAAATTATTTCATCTCCTCTCATAAAAAAATCTTCTACTTAGTCTATTTTATATGAAATGTCAACTTGTGGATGATTATTATTTTATGCAAAACAATCATTAAATATAAATTATATGACTCTCTATTCAAATTCTTTAGAATTCATTTTCTTTGGATTTTCTTCTTTCATGAAAAATTCAAGAACCTTCACAAATATTGTTATAAATTATTTTTATCTATATAGGAATATTTTTGGTCGTAATAAAATACAAAAGTCTCATACTTAGTTGTAGTGGAAGTGATATAAATAAATAATAAGTAAAAATATATTTTTCTAGGTGGGTTTCACAAATAAAACAAATATATGTTTTATTTGTGAAACCCACCTAGAAAAATATATTTTTACTTATTATCTATTAAAATGTTTCACCTAGAACCGACACCTAATTCTTTAAAGATTATGATATAAATAAAATAAAAATAAATAATTTATTTATTAGGTTGCCATGGCAACAACAATGTTATTATTATTATTGATATAGAAAATAAACAAACATGTTCTTCCTTTTAAATGATAGGTTATGTGTACTTCATAATTTATTTATAATAAATATATTGAATATTAAAAGCTACCTAGATCAGAAAGAGGTAAGAAGAAAAATTTATGACTATTTGGTTATTTCGAAAATAATACTTTGCCATGAGACAAATTATTTTAAAAAAAATATATGTGAGCCTCATCCACATAAGCTCACGAGGGAAGTAAAATTTCGGGTTTTTTTTTTTTCATTTTTACTTCTCTCTAGCATAACATAAATATATTTATATCTAACACCTCCAAAAAATAATTTAAAGTCTACATAAAAATGCTTTAAGTTTAATAGAAATGTCTCTGGAGTGTGATGTTATAAGCGGGATAACTTTTTGGCCGTTATATACTACTCGGCCCTCCGGGCTGGTGCCCTGGCGGGAGCGTCTCGTTCCAAAAATTTTATTCCTCTTAAAAAACCACACTCCAAATGTATACCCGTAAACTACCGAAAATACATCGTCTCTTAAAAGTTTCGCATCTTTAATTTTTGAGTGGCGAGGGGGGGGGGGGGGAGAAACAATTATCAATATATTTAATGTGTTTGAAGTCGAAAGTGTGAAAGATTTCTGGGTAAATTTGTGTGATCATCTTGAATTTTCTTGTAAGAGGCGGCCCGCTCCTCGGAGGCCCAATAAATAAAAGAAAATCAAAAAAAAAAAAATAAATAAAAAGAATTGGAGTCTTTCATTTCAAAATTCGAATATATATATATTTCAAATTTGCCTGGTTAATGAAAATCGATTGGAGCCATCACTTTAAAATCAGAGCTGAGAATTATATTTCAAATTTGCCTCGTTAATTAATATATATTTAATGTTTCTTAATTTAAAATCTATTGGTGTTTTTTCATTTTCATTCGAGTTCAAATGAATACAATATTATCTAGACACAAAGTCTAAATCAAAAATATATAGTTTTAGTAAAATAAATCAAGATATAAATATTAATCTGACATTGGTCTAGTGGTTAGAGCTGATGACCATAGTTCAAGAGTTCGTCGGTTCGATTCTAGGCAAGAGGGTAATTTTTTTAGAGAAATTTCTCTAAGCGTTGTTACAAATTAATCTAGATGAATATAAATAGAATAGTATAAAAGCTAAATAAATAAATAAATTAAATTTCCTAATTTTAATAAATTTTATTTGTCTTAAAATATTAGTGGGTTTTAAAATAATAATTTTAAATTTTCTAATTTTAATAAATTGTATTTCGCATGAACTATAAGTAAGTGGGTTTTACAAAATTTGTTTCCCCTCTATTGAGTCATTTCCCCTTTATTGTAACAAAAAAAATCAATCAGCCGTTAAAGAAGTTTCAATTCAAAATTGTAAACTTTCAAAAAGTCTAGAGGTTTTCCTTAAATCTCGTTTCACAAATTTCAGGGAGAGAAATATATTGTCATGTATTAAAAGAATGCAACTACAATGAATGGACTCCGAATGCTGATACTGTATTTACACCAGATGCACACTTTTAAGACTTCTGGGGATCTGTGACCAAGTTGAAGTTTTATTTAGGTCCAGATTTGTGTTTCTCCAGATTATTATTCCAAAACTGTCCTCGTTCTGAACAGAGAAGTATTTTTTTATTATCTACGCTTTCTTTAACATACAGTCTTCAAGGTAGAGCTACTATATGCATATAGATAATATTTTGGATTAGTCTACCCTTGATGAAATTAAAAAACATAATTAAAACATTTTCGTGTTTTCGATGACATTTCGGCGTTTAATTCTAAAGCCAGTTTTATGGGGTACTGAAATCATCGATTTCAACAGATTGATGAAATTAATTCATTGTAACTATATCTATCGCTATGTAACTAAATACTATTTATCTAGTGAATATCTATGTAGCTAAATATACCTCTAATGTTACTATAGTATATATTTTTATGTACAATAGCTAAATAAATTTCTATGAGCTATATCTATCTCTATATAACTATTTCTAAATGTAACTATGCCTATTATCAGTCAAATACGTGTATGTCTGTCTGTATCAGTTTGAATTGATAATTTGAGTTCCCTTGTACTTTAAAACAGCTTCAAAAGCAGAATTGTCATAGAAAACATCGAAATTGTGGATTCTACGGAGTTTTTGGGCTCCAGGTTGCTTTATATTGGGGTTCTGGCAGGTAAGCTTGCTTCTGCGGCTTACGCTGTCAAAAAAATTAGTCAACTGACGAATGTCGATACGGCTCGCATAGTATACAATAGCTACTTCCACATTGTGATGTCCTATGGTAATTTAATTTGGAGACAGGCAACTGATATCGACACGATAATTATTATTCCAAAGAGAGCCATTAGAGCTATATATAATTTGGGTCCACAAATGTCTCTTAGGGAAAAATGTAGGGAGATAAATATTCTGTCGGTGGCATCCCAATACATTTACGAATGCTTGGTATATGTGCAGAAGAATATTACTGAGTTCACAAAGAATAGTAACAATACGAGATTCAAGAATAAACTCGCCACCCCGAGGTTTAGTTTACAAAAGGTAAACGCTTCATTCATGGGTCAAGGTGGGCGGTTTTACAACAAAATTCCGGAAGAAATTGCTAGTCTAACTCTAAATAAATTTAAATCCTCCATTAAGCGCACACTACTAAAAAAGGCATACTATCGGATTGGCGAGTTTTATAGACGAGGATCATGCCTGGACTTGATTTCTGACATATATCACGGCAAGTGCTCTGATGAGATAAAATCAATAATTCCCCCCAAAGCATGCTTTGCACGCAGCACACGTTTTGCCGACTCCCAACACTCTTTTGCGGTCAAATTGGAAAAGTGCCGGACCACTTCATTCGCGAATACATATATCCCCATGACTTCAAGGAACTGGAACTCTCTCCCAGCCTCTATCTTTCCCATCACCTATGATCTTCAAACCTTCAAAACCAGGGTGCATAGACACCTACGTCTACACCCTCTCACTTAATCAACTTTCCCTTCTCTTCGGTAATGCAAGGGTCTTTCGAGATCCATAGGGGCTACATCTTTACTGGTGCACCCCTTCTTGCATTCGATTGCATTAAAAAAAAAAAAAAATATATATATTCTCGGCAGGGTTACTCTGTATATATTTGTTTGTTTGTTTTATTTATTTATTTATTTTGTTTTATTTTTTAAATCATGACTTTCATCCGCCTCGTAGAGCCTATGATGAAAAAAAAACACAAACACAATTGAAATCCGAACAGGCTACATCCCCGATTAGTTCGGATTTGAGGGGTTTTATTAATTAAGCTATCGACTAATATGGAAAATGTTCTGAACAGATTTAATCTAGGTCTAGTAAAAATTCATTCGTTTTATTTGTAGTAGCTTTTAGAAAAGTTAGCCACTAAAGATGACTCCCGGGCTCTTGATCCTTCTCTGAATAGGGAGAGCTGCAACCTTTCATTATCGAGAGGTTCGTTTAGTGACTTGAGATCAAAGCACCTGATTCAAAGTCTAAAAGCGGCCTGACCAGAGGTGGAAACATCCCACTTAAAACATCCGCAGGCGAAAACCCTTCTGCTCTTTTCCATATATATACGAACGATCCACCCTCTCTTTTGCCTTTTTTCCTCCTTCGCTTTTAGTTTTCTGTTTTATTTATGTTACAACATGAAAAAAAAAATTCTCACCCGAGAATCCGAGAAAAAACGTATATTAATCAAAAAGAATAATTTTGTTATTTTTTTGGGTGGGAGGGAGTTTTTTTTTTTTACCATTCTGCAATGGTTCGTGTGCACCTGAATGGTCACGCAGCCTTTGGGGAAAAATCGATCCTCGGCGTGGGAGATGCTTTCTGCTTACGCATCTTCCCTACACTGTATATATGCTAGATGAAAAATCAGTCATCTAATTAACTATATAAAAGAATTACAACTCTACACTGAAAAAACAATTTCTTTATAGTAAATATATTGATAGAGTTGAGCATTTTTAATGAGCTCATATTTAATCCAAAGATATTTTATTAATAATCAAGATAGTATATCGAAATCATTCCAATTATGACAAAATAATGTCTTGTTTACTTCTATAGTAAAATCTCTTATTTTTATATAAACGAATGTCTCGTTATCATAAAACGACTTAGATTTTTTGCAAATAATGATATCTTAATAATTAAGATATTTAAAAAAAATACATTACTAATTGTTTTTTTTTATAAATCAAATATAATAATTAATTCAAATTTTTTCTAATTAATTCAACCAAATGAATAATTAAAATAAATATTTATATAATTCATTTGATTGAATATAGATTCTACATCAAATGAATATACTCCTCTTCTAGTCAGAAATACCTATATATAAATACATATAAATAAAAAATATTCAAGTTTATATCATTTCTTGTCGTAATTATGTATTATTACATTAAAATACCCAACTATTAAATTTAACTATCCATTATTTCACTCAAATAACAATATTTTCATAATTTACTTGGTTCAACTAGCGGCATATTAACTATTAATATATCTAGAGTTGCTCCAAAAATATGAGAACACTTAAAACACGTATATCATTTATTTATATTGAACAGAGATTGATTTCGGCATAATTAACTTCACCATTTATTCATATCAAATATAATTTCTTAACTATAAATATATTGTTTTTTTCAGTGTAAAAGGAAAAAACTCTTTATTCAATAAAATATTAATTCTAGTAAGGAGTTGGGTTTTTGTTTTTTTGATAATAATAATCGTTTTAGCCCACGCGAAGTTTACTTAAAAGGTTAATTAAATTTCTCATAGACATATAAAGTTTCTGCCCTTTTATTCAAATGAGAATTAGTCATCATCATCATCATCATTGAATACCCAGTCCTAAGACTGGTTTGACGCAACCACCCGTCTCCCGCCAGCTGTTTGACCTCTCTAAATGTCTCGCATCCCATATGCCCCATCCTAAATTCGATTACATATTTTGTGTTTGTATTTTGTTTTTTGTTTTTATTTTTGTTTTTAATTTTATTTTAAATAATAACATTTTGTTTATATTTAAGAAAAAGATTGAAATTATTTTCTGAACGCACTTTAACTTCTGGTTGTTGATGAAACTTTCTGAATATACTCTTCTCTCTCAAAATTTTACTTGTTAAACGTTTTTACAAATTTGTATTCAGTTTTTATTTGAACTCCTGAAGATGGGCTAATAATCCGAAATATATATCGAGTGAATCAAACTCAAAATAAACATACATTTGTTTTAATATTTCCTTTTTGTGAAACCTAACCTAGAAAATTCTCCTCATAAGTTATTTATAATGTTTCACCTAGAACCGACACCAAAATCCTAAAAAATTATAAATAAGTCAATGAATTTAAAATAATCAACTATTTTGCTCATTAAATTAATTAGAAAAAAAGATTTCATGAATAAGTCTTTTATTTTAATCAATACAATTTAATAATATAATTATCAACAATAGATAAATAAACAAATAGTTCAAATTCTTAAATAATAATTAAGTAGTCATGCCAACACATCAACCATAAACACCCTTCATGGCAATAAATAAATAATCTTGATAATAAATCTTGATACAAGATCTATTTTGACATCAAAACTTAAATTCTTTCTTCCTCTTGGTATGAAAAATGTAATAATTTTGTATAAAAAAAGGGGGTTACCTTATATATATGCTTAAAAATACATGAATTAGAACCACCCTTACTCACTTGCCTGCAGCTGAGGCTCTACTTCGCAAATCTTTGCAAAATATTCGCCTCTCAAGGCGGCCTGGTAAAGTATATATAAAACCCATATTCGCAAGAAATCATTTTTTTTTCTTTTAACAAAACTTGAGAAGATTTTTTTAAAGATAAAATTATTAGCAAATACTTTGAGAAGAATTTGCATTTTTTTAATTGGATCTTAGCCAAGAGGCAAAAGCCCAGGTTTTCTTACGTTTAAATGAGGAATTAAATTTTCACTACTAAATTGTTTAATATATACCGGGTGAGTTTTTTATCTTGAGACAGTCTTATAACTCAAAAACAGTATATGAAAAAAAGTTTCAAATAAAAGTTTATTTATAAACGTGTTAAAAGTCCGATTTTTGATAATTAATTACATGAAAACCCTTGGACAGATCTTTTTAAAAAAATTATTTTATACGTATTTGTTATCTATTAATAAGATATTAAAAATTCAAATTTTTAATCCAACATTGCCTTAATGTCCAAGCAGCAACCTTAACACAAGGTAGATTCGTTCCAAGGGATTTGTTCTAAGATAGTTTTTGTTCTTTTCCTAAAGTTTTTCTATATTTTTTTAGCTTTATTCTTAAGCATCTATTTAAATTTTAAATGTGTTTCAAAAATTCATTTAATGTTATTTTCAATTTTTTTTCGTTCTCCCAAAGGGTGTGTGTGTTGTTAATTAAACTTTCTACTACCCTTAATTAAGACCTTAACGAAAGTTTATTTTTTATTTAAACAAAACTAAAATGTTTAATTTATAATGTTTTGAAATTTCACACACTCTGGAGAGGTGATTCATTTTATTTCACGTCATTTGTTACATAAAAACAGAGTACAAAAAATTTTTTTTTTATTAATATAATTAAGTGAATTTTCTTATTTCAAAAGTGTATTAATAAGCTGCACCTTTCTACCAAACTTCGGGTTTAATAGTTCATTAACAATTAAAGAATTCTCAAATGTTATTATCCTCTAATTTATTTTTGAGAAGATCACTCAATTTGTTTTCATTTTTGAAGTATGGACTAAAAGATAAATTTAAAATCTCTATCTTTAAGCTTATTACGTAGGGCTTGGATTTATAGGCACTAAAGATCTTTAAAATAGGCAGTCAACTAAGCACTAAAAATAACTAAAATAGGCACTTATAAAGGGAATTTTAAGTAAAAATAGTCACTTAAAATGCCATTTTAAGAACAAAGAGGCAATTAAAAATAAAAGTAAAACATTGAGTATTAAGCCCTCTGTCAGTAATACCAAAAAATTTTCATCATTATTTTCTTGCAGGCCACAGGTTACCTGTACAAGTAGGTATAATGCAAATTCTCATTAAGAAAAGGACATTAGGTACATAATATTTTTAGGCGACAAGGAAATTAAAACTTACGTAATACTTTGAGAATTACTCTAAGAATTTTTGAACTATTTGTTGGTTCAAGTTCGGAACAGGCTTTTAAATATAGTCCACCCTCCATTTTTGGCTGTCCTAGTCGACCCTGCCGCCGCCTAGCGACTCGATAAATAATTTTTTCGGGATATTTTCTTAATAATTCAAAATAAACTGCAACGGATCGTTGCTAAACTTTATCCAAATGCATTTGAAATATTAATATGTTCTTGAGTAAAGTACTTTAAAATATAATTTTACTAAAAACTTTATTTAACCTTTTTTGTGGTCCCCAAGGTACTTAATTAGGATATTAAATTTCATCAAAATTGGTTAAGTCATTTTCAAGATATTTAGAAAAAACTAAAAAAGTACTGAAATAAAGTACTAATGTTTGTTGACCGATATGTACCAAAAACTAATCAGCGCTTCATTTTGTTAAGCTAATGGTAGGTTTTCAATTTCATTTCAATCAGAGTAAAGGTGTGGAAAAAATCGTGGACGAAAAAAACGATAACACACATACATACATACATACTACATCCCCACGCACTTCCAAAAAAAATGGCACTTTTTGGCCTCTCGACGAGATTCCAGGTAAATTTTGGCAAAACTGCCACGTGCTAAAATTCAATCTCATTGAATACTTCAATTTGTGACCTTAATTGAGTCTATGGGTTCCGTAGTCTTTACCTGAGGACCCTTTGAAGTCGCGCTTGCCGCGAGAGCGATTCCAATACTTTCTCCCTTGCTTCGCATTGGATAAAGTAAGAACTTTTAAATTTAGAAAATGTATAGATCGTAAAAAATGGAAATTGCCAATTTTAGTTAAAAGAGACTAAAAAGGCATTTATATAGATGAAATAGGCAATAACACCCAGAATAGGGCAAAATCTACTCTTATTAAACAAAAGCAAAAATTGTATATTTATTTATTTATATATATATATATTTGTATCTTGGTTCTATTTTGAAAACGACTCTACCGATTTTGATGAAATTCACGGGTTACGGGGTTTTTGGGTTGACAATTCGATCTGTCACGGTCTCATCTTCGACAAAATTGTTTTTGATGGGTTTTTTTTGTAATCAAATTAATTATTCCCAGGTAGACAAATGCCAATCTTATCTTAGGGATTTAAAAAGGGTTCCTCTTTTCTTTTGTACCCAGGCAGTCAATGGGTTGGTTTAAATCTTTGTTCTCAAAGGCCTTGCAGAACTTTGTGATTGTGGTGTGTTGTTGTCACGCATTAACTATAAACCCGAACAAAGCTCGGTCTTCCAGGTATTAGTACCATATATAAGGTAAAGGCACCTATTGATGACAGCCACCCAAGGATGCCAATCCACAAGAAAAAATGAAAAAATAACTAATTTTTGAAATTTTAGTCGATTTTCTTTTAGCTAAGTTAACTTACTAAAAGAAAATCGACTAAAATTTCAAAAATTAGTTATTTTTTCATTTTTTCTTGTAGATTGGCATCCTTAGGTGGCTGTCATCAATAGGTGCCTTTACCTTAAGTATTTGTATTTTTTTTTTTTTTTTTTTTTAAACGGCTCTAACGAATTTGATGAAACAAACTCTATTAACAAGTTTTGAGGATGAGAAAGCGATCTTGATGCGGAGCGGGGGTGGATGTGGTGGATGTGAGGGGTGCAGTGGTGGGGGATCCGGGGGTAGGACGAGGTTTCGGGGGTGGGGTCGAGCAGGGTGGAGGTGGGGGGTACAGTGGTCCAATCCTATATAGATAGATTTGTATTTTTTTAATTTGAAAACGGCTCTCAAATAAAAATCGACCTTTTTATCAGAATTTTAAATTAAAAATAATATTAAAATAAAGCTTTTAACTGAAGGAAGAAGTTACCGAGCATCGCTCGGTGCCTCCAGGTACTAGATATTATAGGCACTAACAAATGTCTCTTATTTTATTCAGAATTTCATGAAAAGCATAGATATCATATTGGCCTAAATTTTAAGCCATAAACAAAAAAAGGCAAATAGGGCGAAATCCGAGCCCTATTTATTAGAATACTCAGGCTTGTGAGAAACGGGACAGACAGACAACAAGGTGTCACCGTAAATGTTATGTGTTTTACTTTTTTTTATAAAAAAAGTATAAAATATCAATAAACATAAATAGTAATTAAGTGATCTTTAGAAATTAATCGAACGATTTTTGGGTTAGCCATTGAATCGAGGAATCGTTCAAGACTAATAGCCAATGGGACTGGGCATGCAAATTGAAAAGAGCCTCTACACGAATATCCCGTCCCCTTTATGCACGGCTGCACACTTGAATATAAAACTTATATATATAGGGTATCTAACGAAACACCTTCCACCTTGCTTGCTCGATTGGGTTCGATTATCCTGGCACGTGCTGGCTGCTTGATACCGTCTGCGCCAGAGCCAATTACATCTCAGACAACTCGGCTTGCATTTAAATATAGAACTCACTTTTAGTGGAAGCCAAGGCGTTCTTTAGCAAATAAGATAAAAAAAAAAAAAATCAATTTTGCCTTGTAAAACATAGAAATTAATTGAAAAAGGTAGAACTTTTTATTCAATGCAATTCGAACACATCATGGCTTGACCTCTGAGGCGTATCTAATTAGTAATTAAGTTTATAAAAAATATACCGGGTGAGTTTTTTATCTTGAGAGGTATTTCGAGGGCAAGTTCAGCCTTTTAAATGAAAACCTATATTTTTCTTTACAATGCCTGAATCTACAAAAAAAAAACTGAACAACTTTCATAAGAACTATTTTTTATACGACATCAAATAAACAAAATATTAAATCAATTAGATCTCAAAAAAAAAATTCAAATAATAATTATTCTTAACTTAATTATCAAATAATAATGAACAAATATTTAATTATTAAAAAAATAATTTAATAATAATTAATAAGTTAATAAAAGCTAATAATTTAATAATATTCCGACAATGTTCTGTGACATTCCAGAGTGTATCGCAAGTCTTCTGGATTAAACATCTTTCTTCAGCAAAAAAATGCTCCATTTTTATTATTATGGAAATACAATATAAGTATCTACTGAATTGAAACGAGAAATAAAATTTTTTAAGCTTAAGAGTTTTAAATAGTAGATCTATTAATTAGAAAATAATCTCTTAAATCTGAGTATAATAAAGTTTTAATATTTAATAATTAAATATTTGATCATTATTATTTGATAATTAAGTTCAATGATTGTTAAGAATAATTATTATTTGGATTTTTTGAGACCTAATTAATTTAATATTTTGTTTATTTGAAGTCATATAAAAAAATAGTTCTTATGAAAGTTGTTCAATTTTTTTTTATAGATTTAGGCTATGGAAAGAAAAATATAGGTTTCCATTCAAAAAACAGAACTTGACCTTGAAATACCCTTGAAAGCTTGTTCTAGGTCGACAAAAAATAGTGTAGATTAGTTTCCCCCTTTGATATAAATAAACTTTTATTTGAAACTTTTTTTCATATAATGCACTGTTTTTGAGTTATAAGACTGTCTCTATATAAAAAAAAAACTCCCACGGTATATCAAAATATTTACATCCCATATTCTTTCTTGAAATATTCTTCCATTTGTAATTTTATTTTTATTTTTCTCGAATGACTACATCAGAAGAAACCTTTGGGAAATCTTTTTCGTACAAAACTCTTAAAAAGAAAATAAATAACAAAATATTGAAACATGGATGGATGCTGGCTGTATCTATCTATTTTCTTTAAAAGTTGATTTTGTTCTTTAAAAATAAAAGAAGAAGAAAATTATTATCTGGCTTGAGGAAAATAATTATTTTAAAATCAAAGTTTTTTAATGTTAATTTTAAAATATAATACATTTTATAGATGATAGATTTTGATTGCCATAATATTATCTTATATTATTAAATGAGCAATTCTTGTATATATATACTAGTATATAGAATGGGTTTCTCGAAAACGGCTCTAGCAATTTGAATGAAATTCACGGGTTGGGGGGTTTTTGTGTTTGGTAATTCGATCTGCCAGGGTCTCATCTTCGGCTAAGTTGTTTTTGAAGGGTTTTGTGTTAATTGAAATAATTATTCACACGTGGTTGTTTGAATAAAACTTTATCTACCTCGTGCAACTGTTTTTATTTAACCACATGATTCATTTTTATTCTTCCAATTGTTAATAAATAAATCCTATCAAAATGTGTTATTTTTTCAGAAAATTGAGACCTCTGGTTATGCAAAAGATATTTTTAAACAAATTCTTGATTATTTTTTTTTCTATTAAATAAATAAGGTTCTTTATAAAAACAATTATAAAACGTTTATTAATAATTCTAACGTTTAATCACAATAGTTCTTCAAAGCATTTGAGAACAATGAATTAAGCCAACACATTGTCTGCCTGGGTACGAAAGTAAAAGAGTAACCTTTTTTAAAACCCTAAGAATGGGATTTGTCTACCTGAGAATAATTAATTTGTTTACGAAAAAACCCATCAAAAACAATTTTGTCGAAGATGAGACCGTGACAGATCGAATTGTCCCCCCAAAAATCCCCTAATCCGTGAATTTCATCAAAATCGGTAGAGCCGTTTTCAAAATAGAACTAAGATACAAATATATATACAAATAAATAAAAATTTTTTGCTAGTTTAATAAGAGTAGATAAGCAAAATAGGAATCATCCTTGAAGTTATGCAACCAAATTGACACAATAGGTAACGCTTAAGCTATCCTTTAGGAGTATTCAATTTGTTTCATTAAAAATAAAAATGTTAAGCTTTGAAAAGTTCGAATTATAAGAGGTTAAGCAACATGTAGGCAAGTTAGTATTTAGATCGATCCAAAAGACAGCAGTCTTTCATATTTAAAGCACTCGTAATACTAGACAACGTAGTTGAATTTAATGGAGAAGCCATAGGCCAAAACTAAAAATAAATCCTAAAAACTAAAAATTAAATATAATAATTAAGTATTTAAAAATAATACAAAATAAATATATCTAATACCTCCAAAAAAATAATTAAAAGTCTATATAAAATAACATCTACGGTTAAAGAAGTTTCACTTCCCCGTGTGCTTATGTGGATAAGCCTCACACAAAATTTTTAAATAATATAATTTAGCAAATTTTTAAAGGCCCATTAATAAATAATAGCTATGACATTTGCATTATTGATCTTCTTTAGGCTCCATTCTCTATTCCAAGCATTGCCAGTTAGTGGAAAGCACCCTCTCTAAAGTAATTTTCTTAGGGGGAATTTAGTGTTTCGCAAGGGTGATGACATATAGTAATTTAGCGAGTTTTCTCTGCTGCTTAACGACTATTATTTCTTAAATTTTATTATGTTTATTAAAACATAAATTTTGCCCCCTACACTGATAAAAATTTCTTATCTAATTTTAATATAAAAAAAATGGCTTAAAACTTTTTAGTAATATTACATAGCAGGATTGTAATCTTACAACATATTTTTTACTAATATGTATCTAATTAATACAAAAAAAAAAATAAAGTATTTTTCCACTGAGTTAAAGTGATTTTACCAATATATTCGACTCTCGAAAATTCGAACTCTTCAGCTGTTAAAATCAAAAAAATGCCATGTATTTATTGATACGCTCGATAACTCGAAATCGAAATTTTATAGAAAAATTCCTTTAATTAATTAAATTGGCAAATTCTAATATATAATAATATTTGTAAGGCTTTATTAGTGGAATTTAAAATAAATAAACTGCAACGGATCGTTGCCAAACTTTATCCAAATTCATTTGAAATATTAATATGTTCTAGAGTAAAGTACTTTAAAATATAATTTTACCAAAAACTTTATTTAACCTTTTTTGTGGGTCCAAAGGTACTCAATTAGGATATTAAATTTCATCAAAATTGGCTAAGTCATTTTCAAGATATTTAGAAAAAACTAAAATAGTACCGAAATAAAGTACTAATGTTTGTGGACCGATATGTACCAAAAACTAATCAGCGCTTCATTTTGTTAAACTGATGGTAGATTTTCAATTTCATTTCAATCGGCGCAAAAGTGTGGAAAAAATCGTGGACGAAAAAAACGATAACACACACACATCCATCCATCCCCACGCACTTCCAAAAAAATGGCACTTTTTGGCCTCTCGACGAGACCCCAGGTAATTTTTGGCAAAACCGTCACGTGCTAAAATTCAATCTCATTGAATACTTCAATTTGTGACCTTAATTGAGTCCATGGGCTCGGTAGTCTTTACCTGAGGACCTCCCGAAGTCGCGCTTGCCGCGAGAGCGATTCCAATACCTTCTCCCATGCTTCGCATTGGATAAAGTAAAAATGCCATGTATTTATGATACGCTCGATAACTCGAAATCGAATTTTATAGAAAAATACCTTTAATTAATTAAATTGGCAAATTTTAATATATAATAATATTTATAATGATCTGTTAGTGGAATTTAAAATAAAAAAAAAAAAAACCAATTAATTTTATTAAAAGAAAATTGAAAAAAATGCAATTATAAATTTTTATTCAAACAACCACCAGTCAATAATTATTTCAGTTAACAAAAAACCCATCAAAAATAACTTAGCCAAAGATGAGACTGTGACAGATCGAATTGTCAACACAAAAAACCCCCTAACCCGTGAATTTCATCCAAATCTTTAGAGCCGTTTTCGAGAAACCGATTATATATTTATAAATACAAGAATTGTTCGTTTATTAATATAAGATTTTTTACTTTATCCAATGCGAAGCATGGGTAAAGTATTGTAATCGGTCTGGCGGCAAGCGCGACTTCAAACGGTCCTCAGGTAAAGACTACGTAACCCATGGACTCAATTAAGGTCACAAATTGTAGTATTCAATTAGATTGAATTCTAGCACGTGACGATTTTGACAAAAATTACCTGGGGTCTCGTCGAGAGGCCAAAAAGTGCCATTTTTTGGAAGGGCGTGGGGATGGATGGATGTATGTTATCGTTTTTTTCGTCGACGATTTTTTCCACACCGTTGCACCAATTGAAATGAAAATGAAAATCTAACATTATTTTAACAAAATGAAGCGCTGATTAGTTTTTGGTACATATCGGCCAACAAACATTAGTACTTTATTTCGGTACTTTTTTAGTTTTTTCTAAATATCTTGAAAATGACTTAACCAATTTTGATGAAATTTAATATTGTAATTGAGTACCTTGGGGACCACAAAAATGATCATATAAATTTTTTTGTAAAATTATATTTTAAAGTACTTTACCCTAGACTAAGATAGTTCATTGGATAAAGTTTAGCAACGATTCGTTGCAGTTTATTTTTTACTAAACGCAATCTTGTAAATTTCCTATCTATTTGCAAATTGTAAACATATATAGTAAATTTACAATTTTTTTTAACAGTGTACTTTTTGGAAAACTCTGTAGGTGTCCATGTTTAATTGTGTGTATTCCGTGATCACTGAGACTCCAATATTTTTGGGGAAAAAATCCTTCCTAGCACTTTGGATCTCTCTCTCTACTCCTCTTCCCCCCTGAAGACTTTTTTCTTTCACACACTTCTTTCGGCTTCCGTTTTCGCCCCCATTTCGCGCAAATGTTCCGAACTGTGTGGTTAATGAGCTGGATTTTATTATTATTGAAGCGAGTTTCGAAAGAAAGCAGTTTTTGTTGCAGGTAGCCAGCCAGCCCTACCAGATATCCAAGGAAAAGATAAAGGGTCCTTCCTCGTTGCGAAGCATCATTTTAAATGTTAATTACAGTCTAGATTAGCGCAGAGACCTGAGTTCAAATTCTTCAGGCTTGTGGTTACACGAATATGAATAGTCATGAGAGAGGGAATATAGACACCGAGAGAGGTCCCATCCAGATCGGGTTGCTGCTCTTTCATTTTCAGAGTGACCAGCCAACCAACCAACACCTCTATTATATATTCTATAAATATTCCAGCAAGGGAATTGTCTGAGTAAAATGTCCTGTTCTACCACTGAGAGAGAGGTATCAAGTAGCAGTCAAACACATTTTGAGAATTAGGGTTCAAAGGGATTTAGAAGGGAAAAATTATTAGAAAATTTATTTGTACAGAAAGAAGACTCGAGAGTATCTATATTTATCATTCCTTGGCCAGCTTCAGAACAGAAACAGAAATGTCGTGAATAAAAATGTTAACATATTTTTTCACCATAAATAGTCCAACCCGTAAAGAATATTTCAGTTTTGTAATATGACTACCAAAGCAGACAGTAAAAGAAGGAAGATTCTGGCCCAAGAACTAACCACACACAAGTAGTTTTTTCCACTACGCAATCTCGTGGTCAAAAATATAACTAAAACAAACGGGTAAGCTGTATAGTTATATCAATCATGCCGAAGATAATTAGTTTTCAAAATTGAGATGCCAAAGAATATTAGAATAAAATAGTAAACAACAATCTATTAAAAATAAATATGACCTGTATGTGATAGTTTTTATTTTGACCACCAGTCTGCGCTTTTTACCAACTGACAGATACCAATAGCTGATCTTTAACCTCTGCGAACATTGGGAATTTGACGTCATTATAACTGAACTTGCAATTAATCGAGTTTTCTAATATTGATTAAAATATTATTCTCTCTTCTACAAACGAGGAAAAAACAGAAACAAAAGCTGCATTTGTTGTTCTACTGTACCCATGTCCTACATAAAACAAGAATCTGCAAGAAAGATTAGGTTATCTTTGAATTTCACTGTGAAGAGCTTGTTCTGTGTCTGAGAGACGAAAATGGAAATGGTGAGGTCGTTAGTATCCCACAGAGATGGACGTAATTACTGCACAACCGCCCTTTGGCTTCTCGTAACGAGAGTAGGGCTGTTTAGGTGGACCCTTTGCCCCATCCTCAAGCCCTCAATGAATTTCGCAGTAACCCCATCTACATGGCCAATCTCAACAGATGTCATCCCATACATCTGTACTGTCTCTCTCGAACGGCTGTGTAATGTAAATTAATCTGCGTATTAATTGACGCCATCAGAAGTCGAGATGTAGGGTATAAGCTCAATCCTCCTGCCCCCTACGGTCATTAAAAGTCAAGTTAAAAATTCTAATGGCTCCGACTATGATGATAGTTTAATTAGACATAATTTCAATCATCCAAATGGATCATGCGTTCATTTCGGGTTTTTTCATTTTGGTTAATCATACACTTTTATTACGATTATTATTAATATTAGTATTAATATTTGTATCATTTAACCCATAAGCGGCGCCGCATATGCAAATGACAAACCCATAAAACAAACCTGCTATTTTAAAAATGTTAAAAAGTTATTTTTAAAAACGTTTATAATAATGGAAGAGTTTTTTGCTGATATTATTTGAAACTCTATTTATGAAATATACCTATATTTAAATGTTGTTGGAGATCGTGGCTATGATAAATTTGTAGTGGGTTGAAGGAGTTATTCATTCAGTCAAACGAAGGATGCACCGCGTCCAATAAAATTCCCAGAATAAAAACGTTTCGGCGGGCCATCTTCAGTTTATTGGGAATTATACACATATTACCATAAGTACATGAGTTTGTTCCTGATTTGTCAACAATAAGACATTTAACTTCAAATATCAATAGGTATATTAGTTTTGACATTCTATATCTCTATGTTCACCGACATCCAGGTCAAACGGCTCAACCGCTTGACTTCAACTTTGAAACATAAACTCCTGTGAGAGATCAAGTAAGTGGTGTGATTAATAAAAAGTGAACTTTTAGTCCCAGGAGTAGTTTTATACACTTATTACCATACGTTAATGTGATTGTTTTTGGTTTTGTCAACAATAAGAAATTTAACTTCATATATCTAGTGTTGTGCTGGAGCCCAAGATTCAGAGATGAGTGATCTTGAACAAATTTTTTTATTATACATATCAAATTTGTATAAGATCACTCATCTCTGGATCTTGGGCTTCAGCACAACACTAAATATATGAAGTTAAACTTCTTCTTGTTGTCAAAACCAGGAACAATAACATGTACTTATGGTGATAAGTGTAAAAATCTCCACCTGGGACTAAAAGTTCACTTTATATGAATCACACCACTTACTTGATCTCTCACAGGAGTTTATGTTTCAAAGTTCAAGTCAATCGGTTGAGCCGTTTGACCTTGAGGTCGGTGAACATAGAGATATAGAATCTCAAAACTAATGTATCTATTGGTATATGAAGTTAAATTTCTTATTGTTGACAAAACCAGGAACAATCACATGTACTTATGGTAATATGTGTATATCTCCGAATAAACTGAAGATAGCCCGATAAATTCAGGCCGCAACGTCTTTATTCTGGGAATTTTATTAGACCGGGTTCATCCTTGCTTTGGCTGAATAACTTCAACCCACTACATATATATTTAAAATTTAAACGGTCTAGAAAAAAACCCCAATAAATGAGATTGGTAGCTGCTGAAGGCTGACCTGGGTGGACAGAGAAAAGCGGCCTAAAAACTGTGTTCATGACTCACCAAAGATTAAAGTTGGATCCTCCGAATTTTCCAACTTTACATTGTAATTGTCCCGAATTTATTTTTCCCCTGAAAACTTTTCCAGGACCATAATATGAACAAAACAAAAAAAGAATTACGCATAACCCTCGTTCGAATCGTGAGTTATGTATAAAGTAACCAAAGTTATTAATACGATAAATATACCACTAAAAAAAATCCCCCCCGTTAACCAACCCTCCAACAACAATTCATTTAGGGAAAACCCCCAAGAAAGGAGGTACCTAATCCAACCATGGACAACAAACCAATAAATAACCCCACCTTGGTTAGATATTCTCGATATGGAATTTTTAGTTCACAGATGAGGAAGTAGGTAACAAACCTTCTGGTTAAACACCCAAATTACCAAAACTGTTATTAAACTATAAACGAGAAAATAAACCAATCAAAAATTATACCCCATCAGCAGATTCCCTCAAAGTACTTTGTTTCTGAATTTTCCAATTTTCCGGGCAAGTTTTCCAATTTTTCTTTACATAAAAACCTTATTTGGACTATTACGAACATTTTTTTAAAAACATTAGTCAAATCGGTTCAGCTGTTCTCAAGTGATGCGCTTAACAATTTTAGCTCTTTTGAAGCCTGACCTGGGTGGAAAGAGAAAAGCAGTCTAAAAACTGAGTTCATGACTGTAAAAAGGTGGATCCTCTTCTCATAATTTTCATTAAATAATAATTCATTGCTTAACAGATTTTAAATTGACCAGATATTATTTGAATAAAGAATTAATATAATATGATACCTATATATAGTATATGTATTCATTACCCTGTTTTTGACGTCATCTAGAATTACTAATCGATACGAATTTCAAGTTATAATCAACTGAATTCAAATTGTTATAAACAGGAAATTAAATTTCGGTTCTTAGTGTAAATCCGATAGAAATTAATGGGAAACTGATATGAGAAATATATAAACACGAAATCCGGAAAGCTATATTCCTAATACTGGCTGAAGAGATTTCAGTCAGACCCGTGCGTATTTGATTAGATATAACACTAAAAAATGATAGGTGACTAATTTTAATCAATCAGAATTATCTCAGTATTTAGGTATATCTCATCTTTATCGGGTTTTTATTTGATTTTACATTTGTTTTTTCTAACTTGAAGTTAATACAAGAATAGAGAGATATGAAAAGTAAAAAAGTGAAGAAGAAAGAATAACTTTTGGATTTGGCTGATAAAAAATGCAATACATGTTCGAATCTAAAATAATATTAGGACGAGAAAATATTAAAAAGATTATTCGTTAGAAACAAAAAAAGAAAGAATGACAAAAAAGAATCATGATGGAATTTATATCTTCAACATTTATTATTATTTTTGCTAAAGGAGAGAGACTTATAACAGCAGATGATTGCTGGAAAAACTATATATTGGTTTTTAACCGATTTATAAATATATACTTAAAAAATGTTTATTATTATATTAATTAAAGTTATCATAAATTAATTCTCTAATTTAACTCTGATGACGTAGCTGGCGTTGGACCAATAGGACAAAGGGAATATCAAATTCTTTCTACTAACATACTTGACTTGACTATAATTTACCTATTCCAAGAATGGAGTTTTGAAAGTACAGTGAAACCCCTCAAATTCGAACTAATTGGGGCTGTAGCCTGTTCGGATTAGCCGAAAAGTTTTTAAATAAGCGAACGGGGTTGATTTAAAATTATGACAAGCAAACTAGTAGTTCTTGTACCGTAGAACAAAAACTGAAAGCATTAAAGCGTCTGGACGGTGGGGAAAGTTTGACAAAGTTGGCTGGCGAGTTTGGTGTTGGTAAAGTAACAATCAGTGACTGGAAAAAAAAACCGTCTCAAAATTGAACAGTTTTGCAATTTAAAAAGTGATAAAACTTAATTACGTAACACTTTCAGTAAATGAAAAAAATTGATGAAGCAGTTTTATGTCTCAAACTTAAATTTGTCCAAAAAAAAACTCGTTCGGATTTCCCGGGATATCGGATTTACGGGATTCAGATTTGAGAGGTTTCACTGTTATTTCTTTATAATCAGCCGAACATGTGAAGCCAATAGGAACGAAAAATAATAAAATTTTCGCTCGTATAATATTATTAAATTTTATATTTTTTACATGAAAGCTATCTATTGATAGAAGCAAAAGTGGAATAATGGGCCATTGCTGGTTATATGGGCCCCCTCTGAATCTGTTTATATAGGCTACGATTTCTAGTGCTGAACACTTCAACTACTGCTCTGGTGTAGTAGTGGTCATAGCTGATGATTTACGGAGTGGTGAATGTTTTGTTAGTGACGAAAAGTTAGAAATGCAAGTGTTTAACTGAATATTACTCTAATTTCTTCATTATAATTGGTAAAACTAAGCTCAGTCTTGAATTTGGTATGTATAAGGATTGAGTTTTTTTATTAAGTAATATCAGTTACTTATCGGTGGATCGTAGGAGATATTTTACTTTCCAAAAGATGGTTAAGGTGGATATTTCACAGCTGGTTTTATGCCCCCCTAAAAAGACGTAGGAATATATTTGTGACTTTTGTAGGTAAATAGATTAAAATGAAAACTCAAAAACCATGGAGAATCATAACTTTCTGTAATTAATTAGTATGTTATCATATGAGAGTAATTTGAGAAGTCTGATTCTTTGAATTGTATAGTTAGTTTGTTCATGATAAGTCAAAACCACTTTTATTTAAGTAGGGCCTAATGTCTTAGCATTATATTCTATTTACAAAATAGTAGAAAACAATGTTAGACCTAAGTTTTCTTTCATTTTTATAAAAATATAATTATATGAACATTTTCATTTTTTTAATATAACATATTCTGGGGCCCATATTACCAGCACAAAATTTAAACTTTAAAAAATGGACAGACTTTCGGAAACAAATTATATTTGTTTAAAAGGTGAAAAAAATGAACCAAAACTTAACATAATTGGTGTCAAATATTCCATGTTTTTATTAACTTATTTCAGGAAAAAACAAAGTGGGGGCCCATATATATTTCCTCAGAAATAAAAATATTCCGTGGATGTCAAAATTATTAAAAAACAAAATAAAAAATATCATAATCGAAAGATTTTTTATAATGATATTGATACAAGAAGAAGTTACACCAAAAAGATACAACCTCTGTAGTCCGGGGTGGACCCTTGTATCGTGAAAACAATAAGAGATTTAGGGATTGGGTCGGAGTTGAAGGTAGGTAACTTGATTTAATTGGTATTTTTTAAAGAGTTAGGTGTCAGTTCAAGGTGAAATATTAAAAAAAAAGTAAGTAAAATTTCGAGGTAGGTTTCGTTTTGTGAAAACCAATAAAATTTACTAAATTTTATAATAGGTAATAGCATAAAAATTGAGGTGACTGTGGGTCAGTGGATAGAGTGTCGGGTCGCTGACTCGAAGATCGCTGGTTCGAGACCGAGTCTCGGAAGATAGATATTTGCAGTTGCCTCCTCTTGGAAAGTAATGGCATCCTACCAAGAGTATAATTGCCTAGTCACCTCTCCAAATTAGCCGTTCGGAACCGGCGTTAAAAAGTAGGTCCCGTATATCTGTGTAAAAACAACTAAACACACTCAGCACAGGTATATGAGGCGCCGACACCCGTTTCGAATAAGAAGAATAGCATAAATGTTAGGATCCTCCTGAGCTCCCGGAGGTCCGTGGCATTTTGCCCTTCCTGCCACCCTATTGTTACGACACTGCTATTACAAAATAGTTAACTCATTTAAAATCTTTTCATTGTTGGTCAGCTTTTGATTATATTGTCCTCTAATCATAAGATCGATTTATCTTCCAAAAAAATGAATAAAAAGATTGTAAAAAAATAAGGTTTTTATTGAATTTGTAAAACTTAAAATTTATTGGCTTGATTTGATATTGAGAGTGGAAATTTTTATGATACCAATTTTATACAGAAAATAAAAACATATCACTTAATCCTGAAATGATCAAACCAATTTTTATTTGTAGTATAATTCTAATTAAATTATCAAAAAAATCGTTACAATTATTTAAAAGCCTATATGGTTATATTTGAGCAAGCAACGAGAGCGAGACCTCCCACCCTATTTGGTCATTTATTATTGTAATTAGTTGAAGTAATACTTTTGAGCCCTATTGAGCCATTAGAGTCGAGAGCAATTCCATTGATTGCACATATATGCCTGTGGATAAAAGCACCGCAATCGGTGCGATTTAAAACAATAAATATGGCCGTAGAGCTTGTATATGTTTATTCGCTTAATTGGAGCCATTAATTTATTAATAGAGTCGTTTAGTAATTTGGGGGGTTTTTTTACAAAGAAACGGAATTTTAATTGTCGAGCGGGAAGCCGCCATTTTAAGGGGGATCCTAGAGCTGAATGGATGGCAACCGAGTGACTCTATTAATAACGGTGAGTAACGCCCACTTAGGAGGGCAGCTCTGCAATTGGTGCATCGTGGAGGAGAGGGGGCAAAGAAAAGAGGCCAGCCAGAGGGGGGGAGGTACTTAAGACGCCACACACACACAAGATGGCTTAGGCGGATGGTGGAGGAGTGGGGATAGGGAATCCCTCACGGCCCGGCCGGCAGCAGGACAAACAAGGAAAAAATACTTTACAAATTATCTCGACAACTAAATTCAGTCTTTGTTTTATGTCGGAAATTAATCCCAAGTTTCAAAGAGCCCAAAATGTGAAATTATTTATTTACTAGGGTAGCCAAAAAACACATTTAAAATGCCAATTTAGATAGGTCTACTAAAAATAAAATATTATAAATTTCTAGAATATATAAAATAACAAATAAGGTAAAGGCAGCAGTAGTTGACCGTGCACCAATAGTTAACCATTTAGACATAAAACTTTAATTAACAAGGATCCAGATGGAAGGATTCCCTTGAAAAAATGGACAGGTCCTGCTGTCTAGTGGCCATAGATTTTTTTTTCACGGGAATTCTTCCATCTGGATCCTTGTTAATTAAAGTTTTATGTCTAAAAGGTTAACTACTGGTGCACGATCAACTACTGCTGCCGTTACTTTACTATGTAAAATATCTATGGAGGGGACATGAGAACATTCAGCAAGGGGGTGTAAAATGGAGAAAGAAAAGGCAGAACAGATTAGAGAATTGTGAGGGTTTTGGGGATGAATATCCAAGACTGGTGGATGGGTTTAAGGGGACAACATAGACGACAGATTAATGAAGGAGATCAAGAAGATAACGAGTGTCCAGAGGAAGATTGAAGAAACGAGTGCAAGACACCAAGAAACCAAGAAACCAAAAACACCTCGTATTAGTGAGTTTGAAAATAAAAAAAAAATCACGTTGGCGTCGTCGCGAAAGCCGATTATAATAAGTATAGATAGATAGATATTTATGGTATATTCTTTTAAAAATGTTTTGATTAATAATAATATAAAATTATATCGAAAGAATGTCTATTACATTCAACAAATATAACAGAGTTTTCAAGTAATTTGTTTAAAATGTGAAATTTTGGAATAATTGGAATCTTCCGAATACTTTCTGATTTAATTATGTAATGTTTTTAAAATATTCGAAAATTGTATACAATGTAATATTTAATAAATATATTTGGAAATGGATTTTGAGTTTAGAAAAGAATTTCAATGTTGAAAATAATTTATCCAAACTTATGTGGCTAAAAATTTATTTATTTGATCCAATTCTAACAATAATTAATGTAAAAACATTTTAAAAAGAAAAAAAGCCCATAAATGAGGCTATGGGCGTGCAATAGTGGACTAATGCCTGGTTCACATTATTCCAGTCTAGTAGACCAGCGAGTTAATCCAGTCCAGTGTTGGACTGGATTACTAGTATATCGTCTACATTAATGCCAGTCATCAAAAGCTGTTGAATCGGTCATGACAATGATTTCAAAAAGGGGGTTCAAAAATTGTTTTAAAACTGTTCAATTACTACTGTTAGAAGAAGTAACTGAAGTAGTGGAAGAAAAACTAAAAAAGGAAAAACGGATTTATGTGATAAATTGGATATAATGGAATAATACAGCACTGGATTGGCCACCCACACTATTCCAGTGGCGCTGGAATGAAAAAGTAGTCCGAAAATCCAGTCATCGCTCACTGGAATGGGTAGGTATATTCTACTACTGCTACTGGGGGGAAGGAAGATGGTGTCTGCTGGTTCTGCGCTGAGGAGGATACAGCGGAGCACACTGCACTTTACTGTCCTAAATGGGCAGAACATAGGAACAAGCTTTGCCAAGATTTGGCAGCTGTTTTTAATAGAGACCGTGGTCCTAATCATGCTGGAGAGTGGAGAAGGATGGCATAAAGTCGCTGCCTTCCTGAAATCCATTCTCCTGGGGAAGACATCCCATGAAAGAGAAACGTTAAACTCCGCTCCGAGTACCGGATAGAAAAGGGGATATTCTCGTCACCTGAAGTAATACACTGTGGTCCCAGGTGACGGGGAAATAAGGGGAGGGGAGTTTAGTCAGTCCCTGAAAATGACAGGAACCTGACACTACCCTGAGGCACGTGCCGAGGGGTGTCTTTTCGAAGATTCTCCCCTCCCCTCGGAAAAAAGGTATATTCCAGTGCTAGTTCACATTATTCCAGTGGAATTCCAACGCTGTTTTTGGTCCCTGGGCTGGAATGCTACTGGATTAATGTGAACCAGGCATAACCCACAAAATTATAATTTTGGTTTATCATCCTCGGAAATTAATTACTAATATTGTTAGCGACCAACTCTAAAGTGGACCAAACCAGGTTTGAACCTCTTTGCACTAGGTCGGTAATAATATTAGTAATTAATTTCCGAGGATGATAAACCAAAATTATAATTTTGTGGCTTAGTCCATTATTGTGCTCATAGCCTCAAATATATTGGTGAAACATCAAGACTTTTGAGGTAGATAATAAGGGAATACGTGTCATCGATCAATGGAAATAGTAGGTAAGTTAGTTTCCGCTTTGTCCATTCATAATTTCGACAATAAGCATGGTTTCGATTTCAAAAAGGGACAAAAATTCTGGACTACGAAATGAATTGGACAAAAAATAAAATAAAAGAGTCACTATAGGCGAGAGTTGCCTATATTGTACCATCCCCTAATAGTCCAGTCAAAATGGACACATAAGCTTACAATAATTCGTATAGAGCTCAAAATTGGTACAGATCTTGAATATACTATTACAAAATATCAAAAATCCCCATCCTTCTGGCCTCTGCAAAAAAATGTATCAAAGGTCAAAAATCCGGTTTTTCACACTTTTCTCGGAAACGGTAAATGTTATCGTAAAATAATGTCAGACAAAAGTTGTCGATCATGCGATTCTCTACGAAAATTGTTTTTTACTTTTTTTCTAGGAATCCCCATTCCTGAGATATCGCGATTCCAAAAGTTGAAAACGCCGTACTATGCAAAAACTCCAATTTTTTGCATAAAATTTCAGTTTTTCCTTCATAAAATAAAAACCACTCATCCTAGAAACTTAATTCTTATTTCATTCTCTAGGAAATTTTGTTAACTTGAACGTTTACTTGGACCACTTTTTTGTTAAAACTCTTGGATTTATAGTTATCCAGCATTTTCCATGACATGAAATGATCCATTTTTTCAAAAAATATTGGTACCTATTTAAGACCTGTACCAATTTTCAGCTCTATGTGAATTATTGTAAGTTTAGCATTTATTTTTGTCTAATTTGACTGGAATATAAATCGTAACTCAAGCAAAGAGGAACCTATACGGATACAGAGCGCATCTCCATTCCTATACCATCGGGCGTAAATTTGGCGAATTCTTCCATTATAGCTCCTGTTTTATTTAAAATTTCCTATATAACATAAATTTAATATATGATTCATTCGCACAGAAGCTCTGATATAATATTATTATGATTCTCGTAAAAAACTTTATGTTATTGATCGTAAAACGTTTGAACAGACGAAACAATTAAATCGACTAGATATATAGTTATTATTATCCTATTATTAAATTGAATATTTTTATTTTTATTACAGTTTTAATGGTATAAATAATTCATTCTTTATTAAATCAATTTTAAAATAGTATTATATCACAGAGGGTAATAATAAGAGATTTTCTCAACCATAAGATGTCGTATATATTATATTCTATTCGTCACATGCAATAAGATCATTACGTCATTATTAAGCGTAATTTCCTCAACAAAAAAACATTAGCAATAAAATAATCTGAAATCAAATAGAAAAAGTAACAGCCTAATGAATTTGTATCTTTAACTTTTCATACACTTAGAAAGTAGTGTATTTTTAACCTCAAAATTTTCTTGATAATTAATAGTTTTAAATAAGCTGATGTGACCACCCACATGACTTTACCATACACCTGAACCTTCCCTTATAGGGGAGGTCAGTCTAAAATGATATACCATTTTGATTTTTTCATTGTAAATTCTTTTTAGCAGTTGTTCCAATACCTTTTTTGCAGTAACAAATGATGGAGACACTTTTATACAACATACTAGCTGCAAGGCCCTCCTTCGGCGGCCCTCTTGCTAGCCAGGGTACACAATTTGGTTGAGTTTGCTCCAATAGCAAGAATTTATATTTTTTGACCCTCGCCTCCATTTTGGGTGAATAGTTTTTGCATTTCTAGCTCTCTAGAGACCCCAAGATTATGTATACAAAACATGGTTGAGTTTGCTCCAAAGGCAAGAATTTACATTTTCCCATTTCGGATGGTTTTTTTGTATAATTTTTTAAACAAATGTTGTCATAAATCACATCCCCTACAACTTTGCTCATTACAAAATTTGCCGTAAAGTTGATAGTTTAGGAGTTATTTGATAATTTCCAATGGTGCCTCCCCCCCCCCCCTCAAACCCCTTTTTATTGTCAAAATATCAAAACTCTATATAGAAATGATTTTAAGTTAGAAGATATCTGATCTAAATATGAAATTTCATAATAATCCCTTCAGCCGTTTTTACGAGAATCGTGAGCAACTTTTCGGGGCAACCACGGAAACAGTCAAACATTTTGAGGGTGTTTTCGTTAATAACTTTGCTTGAAACGTGTGTAACCAATATTTGTCGTGATTTGGACTAATGTACAGACAAAACCTTAATTTTATATAAATAGATTAGTATTTTATAAACAAACTTCAAAAAATTACAAATTTTTTTTAATTTTTTATCAAAGTATGCAAGTATGTCATTTTAGACATATATAATAAGTGTAAAACTACATACCATTGTTTTTATCATATGAACTTCACTTTCTTGCTTTATTATACTCATTTATTTGTTATAATAAACAAGTTGACACTATATAAATATATGTTTATAGTACTGAAAAGTGTTTTGAGAAAACAAAAAAGTCTATTAACCTTTTTAACTTAAATTACCTTATCTTTTAAAATTGTCTTATGAATATTTTTAAATTTGATACCTATCTAGAATAAAAGTTTAAACTAAACATCTTAACGAAACTTGAACTAAACCAAACATCATAACTAAATTGTTGACAAAAGGATGATATCCAATAAGTAACATGTCATTTTAGACCAGAGCTTAGTATGACATTTTACCCTGAAACACCCGATCATGAAAAACGAGATTTATGTTAATCTGAAATAGGTTTTAAACGAGGGGTGAACCGCGATTGGAATTAGGTGTACATGTCTTTGGAATTACGTGGAATTATTTTGGGATTGGCCCCTTCATCTATTTTCTTCTGTTTGTAAATGAAAGCGGAAGTGGAAGTAGGTGTACACGATATTAGGTCGCGGTTAACCCCTCGGTTTTAAAGTTTTCTGTTTCACAAAACCTTATGCCTAAGAGTACAAGGAATTCAAAAATAACAATAATTATGAAGTTAATCCTAATTTTTAGAGGATTAGAGTGGATATATTCCAACGAAGGATAAAACTTTAGGCCGAGGCAGCGGATTATCTTGTAAAACAATGGTCACTGTGACTCAACTAATACCGCCAGCCAGCTCAGTTCGCTGGAGGTGCTGGCATAATAAGGGCCAGTTGTATGCCGGTTCATAAAGTTTTTGTAAAAGTTGACAAAGGATAAAACCTTAGAATTCGGGGGGATGGCCAATCAGATGAGAGTGCGTGTGTCATATGATTGACCGGGTACAAGGTGAATTTTAAGGTTTTACCCTTTGTCAACTTTTACAAAGACTTTACCAATCGATATACAACTGGGCCTAACTGCTGAACATCAAAATTACCCGAGTTTCGGTTCCAAATTTCCCTGATGTTGAGAATCCGTATGGAAATAAATAGATTTTCGAAATATGTTTTTTATATTTTTTGAAAATATATTAAAAATATAAAATTTTTGTGTTAAATTTATATAAAATTTATGTTTTCTATATATTCTTAAAATATAATTATTTTTATGTTGCTCTAGTATAAATTTTATATAAATTTAACACACAAATTTTATATTTTTAATATATTTTGAACAAATATATAAAAACATATTTCGAAAATCTATTTATTTCCATACGGGAAACTAGCTACTTTTACCCATGTGTGTCATTTATCAGATTTGATTGTTGTTTGTAAATATCTCCCCCCCCCCCCCCACTCCTCTTTTTGGTCACTAGCAATTTCACATAGAGTGAGTCATTTTAATAAGGTCATATTCGTATAAATCGCGAAATGTCGTACAAAGGTTTCATCAGACATCTCAAGCCTAAATAAAATTGACGAAACGTTGCGCAAATCAATGTGTATTCTTTGATTTTTCTAGTTTCTTGTCCAAATACCTGCAAATGTAGGTATACTTAATTTATTAAATAGTATGGACGCGATTGAGTTCAATTCCATTTTATTTTTGAATATAAAAAGAAAAAAATATATATTTTCGAAGTCAAATGACAAATCTGTATAATTTAACAATTCCTAAAAACGAGCGTTATTTTTTTTTTTTTCGGAAAACCACTCCCTCTGATGGGAATCTTAGTTTATGCCAGGTCACGCTCCTACAAATAGAATCGTGAATCCAAGTGGGATTTCATCTGAAATGTATTCATCTGTTTAAAGAATTATATACATACAACCGCCAACTCCTACGGGATTAAGAATTTTTGGATCAATATGGGTGTTTCCAACTTTTGGTTAGAATAACTTGGACGAGTTACTCTGTTGTAAATTTTTTGTGATTCTCTCTCAGTTCTGTTTTTATTATGATATTTCGTATAAAAAATATACCATATATACATAATTAAAGAAAAGTGTTTAAAAATAATAAAATATAAAATTGGCCCTTAAAATGTGAAAATATTTTCCCAACACTGCCGGCTTATCTATTTATAATAAAGAGAAACAAAGAGGTTGTCCTCTGCTTGATGCAAAAACCTGATTTCAACCAAAATCTTGCTGTACTCCTTCTAGCCTATATCGAGCTTAAGTTTCGAATTTCTGAGACTTATGGTTGCTAAACTGAGAGGTGTATAACAATATACACACTGATCAATTAATTTTTGGTCGCTTTTTAGTATCTGGGGACGACAATATCCGGTTTGATGTCCTAGATACGGTTTCCAACTATCAAGGGAATCGATTCCTTCCACCTATATGTCACCAAATTAAATTTACTTTTTTAACCGACTTATAAAAAGGAGGAGGTTATCAATTTAACGGAATGGCTTTTTTTTGTGATTGTTCGTTGATTTCTCTCTTACCATATGGACCGATTTCGATGATTTTTTTTTATTGGAAATGGGGTACCTTCCGATTGGTCCCATATTAATTTGGTCAAGTTGTGAATATGAAATCAATGACAAATTAACGGAAATCTTCAATTTTTTGAGCAAATAATAGAAAATCTTTTATAAATAAAATAAGCTGAAGTGTTCTGATGTGGCCATCCACTTGACTTTACCATACAACCTGGCCGATCACTTATATTTAATATTTAATAAAATAATTTATAATCATTTAGGGTTGGGGGGTTAGTTTTTGCATTTTTAGATTACTGTGTGCCCACTGATTATGTATACAAAATTTGGTTGAGCTTGGTACAAGACCCTATATTTTCATTTTAAGACTATACACCCCCCCCTATCTTGGCCGGTTAGTTTTTGTATTTTTAGACTTCTGGGGTTCCACTGATTATGTATACAAAATTTGGTTGAGTTTGCTCAAATGGCCTAGATTTTTAATTTTTAACCCCCCTCCACCCCCCTTAATTTTGAGTCGATATGCACTAAAATCTAATCAGCTCTTAATCTCAATGGACCAAAACTAGGTGTGAAATTTGGTTTCACACTAGTTTTTGAGCTAGCTCGTCCACAAAAATTTGGTAACGCACAGACTAACTAACAGAATAACAGACTAACTTCCATTTTGACATAACAATTATTATTTTGAAAATTATAATTTTTTCGATGTTCACTTATAAGAGATTTTTTGTAGAGAGAAATGTCATGGTTTCGCTCAATTTTTTTAATCAAAAAAGTGAAAAAACACTTTCTTCATGCACGATTACAATACTTGACCATACCCTGTATGGTAAAGTAAAAAAGTTGAAAGACCGGATGTGTGAACAATAGGCCTACCCATCTACCTGTGATACATGATATTCTTTATTGTTAATATCACTAAAAAGAGAAAAATAAAAATAATTTTTAGAAAAAAAACGACTCTCTTCAAAAAAATTAAATGCAACAAATAAAATAAAATACACTAAAAGGTATAAAATAATTATCTAATTTAGTTACAACTAAACGTCGAAATTTTTCCATATTCTATAGAATATATAAATGTGAAAGTAAAAGACTTCGATATTACCTAATGGATTTAATGTAAATAACTTTCTGCAATAATCTCTAGCGAAAGAGTGCCAGATTAATAGTTTAAACAATCCGATCGCAAAGCAGAAAAATTATTTGTTTTTGGTGAACAAATTTGTTCAATTATCTAATAAAAGTTTAGAACCTGAAGATAATATCCCTTATTATTCGAAATATTATTTTTTGAGAAATAGAAAATTGTTTTAACCAATTGATTTTATTTTCTCCATTAAATAGACGATATTTCGACCCATTGATTCTTAGTATATATTTATCAATATTTGATAATCAGGACCCCAAATGTCCTGAGAGTTTAGTGAAGTGAAAAATTCCATTTATTTTAAATTTAGGTCAAGGATTTTCTTAACTAAAAATATACTCTCAATACCACCAATCTGGCTACTAAATTGTCATCCGATGTTATTTTTAATATTTGATTAAATTGTTATAAGAAAACATTCGAAGGTAAAGAATTCAAATCTATTAACGGGTGAATTCTAGGGCACCTCGCCAATAGTATATGGTTGACTTAATGAATGTTGGAGGCCATCAATCACAAGTAGGCAGCTGGTTGAAGGGCTCTTAAAGCCAGTCGCAGATGTAACTTGCATTGCAATTGAAGAAAGATGCCGTGAGGAACTAAAGTGCACTCTCTCATCTGAGCCTGTCTTTGTACGTTCTTGGACATAGACATCATCCACCTTAGTCCAAACCTGCCCCTATTTCATCCATTTACAGCAAATAGTTTTTTTGATATTATAGGTTTTTAACTTCAAATTCGGGGCTTTCCGTATCAAATTCAGGACTTTAATAATCAAATTTTTCAAATCAAATTCAGGATTTATTAATAAACAACGGAAAAAATAGAAAAATGTTATATAGTTAAGGAAAAGCTTAAATTAAATTTAACTCTCAGGAATCGTTTTCATGTAATAAAAGCTTGTAAAAAGCTAAAATTTGGTCCATTATAAGATATTTTTGAACCAAATTTCACCTCATTAGCTAAAACTATTCTAAAACGACAATTTATATTCTCGGGAAAGGTTTTCAGGTAAAAAGCTAAAATTTGGTGCATTCTAAGATATTTCCGTATCAATTTTCAGCTCATCAACTAAAACCTTTCCAGATTGGCATTTTGTACTCTCTAGAAACGTTTTTAGGTAAAAAAAACTATAATTTAATATGTAAAATATGCATGGTTTTATAGAAATTCTGAATTTGATATGGAAAAGTAAAAACCTATATTATCTCTTTATAATCATGTAGTTTTATTGATTTAGTTATAACTCGAGTTCTAATTGAGTTAATAACAAGTGGTAATTTGAAAATCAAAGAGGAAGCTGTTATCTATTACGTCAACAAAATATTTTAATTTCAAATATTGCTGTTTAATATTTAATGGGACTCGAAAATACGTCAAAATTGACTTTTTCGTCTTTAATATCTTAAAACTCTGACCTGTTGTAAAAATTCGGAAACCAGCTTATAAAACTCTATTGGAATCCATTGTTAGGTTTACGGTTCCAAATTTTTGTTTAATTTTTGTCGAGCAGAGTAATTTTCAATTTCATTGTATTTGTTCTAAATTCTCTGTGTCTTCTAATAAAAATAAGCTGACGTGTTCTGATGTGGCCATCCATTTGACTTTACCATACAACCTGGCCCCTCACTTATATTAACATTTAATAAAATTATTTATATTCATGTAGGGGAGGGGGGGTTTAGTTTTTGTATTTTTAAACTCCTAGTGGTCCACTGATTATGTATATAAAATTTGGTTGAGTTTGCTCAAACGACCTAGATTTTTAATTTTTAAACCCCCCCCCTCCACCTCCCTTAATTTTGGGTTGATATGCACCAAAATTTAATCAGCTCTTAATCTCAACGGAACAAAACTACGTGTTAAATTTGGTTTCGATATTTACTCTAGTTTTTGAGCTAGCTCGTCCACAAAAATTTGGTAACGCACAGACTAACTAACAGACAGACTAACAGACATTTTGACAAAACAATTATTATCTCAAAAAATATAATTTTTTCGATGTTCACTTATAAGAACTTTTTTGTAGATCGAAATGCCATGGTTTCGCTCAATTTTTTTAGTCGAAATAGTTTCAGCTGTTTTTTGAGATATTTTTAAAAAAAGAATGAAAAAACACTTTTTTCATGCACGATTACAATACTTGACCATACCCTGTATGGTAAAGTAAAAATCGGGAAATTGGATTATAATCAGTACTCTGTAACCCATTGTTAGGTTTAAGGTTCCAAATTTTTTTTTAAATTTTGTCGAGCAGAGTAATTTCTAATTTCATTCTATTTGTTCTAAATGCTGTGTCTTCTAATAAAAATAAATGCTGTGATATTTTTTGATTTCATTTTTTTTTTAAACTTTTTAAAAGCCCTTTTTCATTCCAATAAACCTATTTAGCTACTTATAAAAATCATGTTTTTTTTTTCTTCAGAATACATTAAATTATTTAACCTGGAGAGTGAATGCCTGTGAGCGCTATAGAGAAAGAGCCCTCTCACTTGTTTACTTTATCGCTCACGTTCAGTATTAAAATATAAAATATAAATCCCCCCTCCCCCCCCCCCCCCACCCCGCTCTCGTCTACCATAATCCGGCGGCTGCCTGTGTTTTAAAAGGGGTTATGTAAATATAAAGTACTTATCTTCTTGGTGGCAATTCAGAAAAATTAATCTCTCAGTCATGATATGTCACGTGATGAAACTTTTCTCATTTGCAGGTTACTTTTCTCAGAGACGATGTCAAATATCAAAAAAAAAAAAAAGATGTCAGTCACACAGGTCGGAAAAAGAATTCGTTTCCTCTCTCTCTGATGCGCTGCTCTATTTCCTACTCTTATAAAAATAGCCCGGGCTTTCTTTAGATCGCCTTTTCTTAAAGGTCAACCCACTTATTTCAAGTCAAAATAGGAAGACACGATAAAGCGTTTGTGTTTGTTGATTTATGAATTTAAAAGCATCATCGAATCTTATCGATATTTCCTCAATCAGATATCGACTTTTACATAAGCCAATTCTTTTAACTTGATTATATTTCGGTGTATCGGTGTATTTTGTTTTTATCTCTGATAAAAGGCTTGTTTCATCAAATTAGGCATTCTTTTGGGTTTGATTTGGTCCGGATAAATATTATCCGATCGGATACACAAGAGTAGATTACTATATTCAAAATCGCATATATAGGGTCACCCATATCTTTTTGACGAATTCAATCTTAAATAAAATCTGTTAAAAACGCGTTAGAGAAACGGTAGTGCACTATCGGTAGGGTAAAAGTGGAATTTTTGTTTTGTATAAAATAGCAGTACCATGGATCATTTCAAAAGGAAGAACATGCCATTTTCGTTGTGGTGAATCTATGAAATGAAAAGAACGCGAGTTTCGGATATGTTTTGCGATTACACCTCTAGGACGTATTTCGCAACGTGCAATAATATTATTTCACAGATTCACCACAATAAAAATAGCACGTTCTTCCTTTTGAAATGATCCATGATACTGCCATCCTATACAAAACAAAATTTCCACTTTTACCCTACCGATAAAGCGCACCATCGTTTCTCTCCCGCGTTTTTAACAAATTTTATTTAAGATTGAAATCATCAAAAAAATATGGGTGACCCTATATATTATAATTTTTACCTTGTTCTCCAGTATGTCCATAGAGCACAACACAAAAATCTATATTAAAGTAGTGAATTTTAAACAAATCAACACTTCAATGAAACTTAATGAAATAATTACATAACTGAGTATACTAGCTTGTATTGAAAACAACACCAAAAGTGGGTGCAAAATTTCAGATCAGTCTGTTAGGTGGAACTATGTAGATTAAAATTCAGTTCCACAATTTGACCCACATATTAGCGAGATTTTTCGCAGCTTTGACAGCTTCTGGAAACTCTTTAACTTCTACTTAACCTTCTGGAAATTTTTCTTCTATTTTCTCACATGCTCCTCGATAACTATGGTAATTTTCAGCCGTGCTCAACACAGTTTGTTTTGTCGAAAAAATCTGCATGTTCCAGCCTCCCCTCCCACGCAATTAGCTTCCGGACTACCTTCTGGCAGTTGGGCTTGAGGTTTGCCGGGAACAATGGAACCTTAAAATAAAATATTTTGGGCAGAGTGTCATGTCACTCTCTTGGACTATTAGCTAGGAATAATTATTTTATTAAGTAATTCTAACAGAGAACGAATTGATTGCGAAGCTTCCGAGATATTGAATCGAACACGTCTTAAGAAATAATGATTATATTTGACTTTGAATTGTAAAGTCATTATATAATGTTGATTACAAATCGGTATATCAATTTGCAAGTTCTTAAATAGGAAACACATGAGTTAATTTTTAAAGAATAATATAATTTGAAAAACACTCACCGGTCCAAACTGTTCGAAATAATTCTTCACGTCATCTAATGTCGTGGGAGCCGATAGACCGCCTACGAAGATTTTCTTCGTCCGTGTCACCATCTGAAATCAAATAAATCAATAAGTTAAATGTCAAAACGTTATTAAATATATAAATAAACATAATAGGTCTCTCTATCTTTAATTCAATTTCATTAAAACAACCATGAGGCCAATGAAAGGGGAAAGGTTATAGAAGTCATGAAGTAAGTTCCCAATATATAAATTCTCAAAATTAATATCGGAATCTTGATCTATGTTGTGTTGGAATCAATGAAAACAAAACACAGCTATAGGATGTTTGGATACAACATATTTCCATAGAAAAGTTGAGATAAGTCGTAACAAAGTACAAGTACCGAAAGGTGCTTCTAGAATGTTTAATTGGAGCTAAAAGAACGTGACATTTACACTGTTGAGTTTTTGTAAAATCAAAAAATTAAAAATCAATGATTTACAGAACTATAGTAAAGAATGGTCTTAAACTTTATTAGTAATATGAACGTGATGGATGTAAATTATAAGGATTTATTATAAATAAAAGTACCAATTGAAGCTATCTTGTTTTTTCTGATTTCTAAATAGCAAACTTATTCAGTTATACTAAGCATTACACCGCTATTATTTGTCTTAACGAAAATGCGATTGTCAATGAAAATTACATGGCATTCTATTCTTTTAGAAATTTGCATAATCAATATAATATTTTGGGGATTCTATATCTCTATGTTCACCGACCTCCAGGTTAAATGGTCTAGCCGATTGATTTGAAATTTGAAACATAGATTCCTGAGGGATCAAGTAACCGATGTCATTGATAAAAAGTGAACTATTAATCCCAGGAGGAACTTAATCATTTGTTTCTCTAATCTTATTCCAAGTTCTAATAAGAAAACTCTAGTTGAATTTTTTCTACAAATTTAAATTTAATCTTTTAAAAACCACAAACAATTTAATATAATACAATTTATAAAATATATCAGCAATTTCTAATTACGATAAATAGAATATAGTAGAACCTCATTATCTAGGGGAAATGGATGTAATATGCAAACATTGTAAAGCAGAGCATTTTACAGTTGAAAAACTCCATGAAGGCGAATTTTCGAATTGCTGTCACAAAGGTAAAATTAATTTACCACCAATGACACGCCTACAGAGTATGTTCTTGAAAAATGCTGCTGATTCAAAAAACTTTAAAGAAAACATAAGACAGTATAGTAAAAAAAAATGGGAAAAAATGGGAACTCTGAAACTATTATATTGAAATGTGCCCTTTTAGCTGATTATAATGGAAAAGTTGATATATACTTGAGTTTAGCAGCTTCTGATGACAAATGAAGAATTAGTGGCTAGAATATTCTAGGTGTGTCTAGTTTAGAGTTTATTAAAAACCCAGGAAAAATGTTTTGTTCTTGGATTGCATTTATAAATTAATATTAATTTATTAGAAATATCGTATATCACATATAAAATAACCCTTGAACAGATATCTTAATAAGATGATTTCAACTTCAATTTTTGATATCGGAGTTTATCAAAGAATAAGTTAAAAAGAAGACTGGAAATCGATGTTGGAATTTGTCGAGTGGTTGCCGAGAGCAAAACTTAGTGATGTATCATAAGTGGATGTAACAAGCAAAGAGAAAGAAGCAATGGGGGTGGAGCCCCGGGGGCTGGCTGACTCCAGACAGAGATGGATTGCTCGTTAGTGGCCGCCGGAAAGGTATAATGAGTGGCCAGCCCCGGCCCCGGCTGCCTTCCCCGAGGAAGAGAATGGATCCATAGCTGAGGGTGGGTGGGCGTCGGGTCAGCAACGTGCTCCACCATTTGATACATGGAGGCACATTTATTCCTGACCGCTGCCACCAACCCACCCACCCACTCACCCTATCGCACAAACGCCCGCCCATCACCTTTGCTCTAAGAACCACTAATCGTTTATCGTTCACAAATGGCCACCTCTTGGAAACTCCAACAGTTAGAAGGATCTAGAAATAGTGATAATGGAACAAGAGCAGATAATATACTATCCGAGCAGACAGATCATTATAACTTGAAATTCGATACATTTTATGGGTTTGAAAGGGTTTTTCTGTCCAATAAATATACTCTATATCATCGGCTGATTCTACATTTTCCTTAAATAGGTTATAGAATAATCGAGTTTTGGTAAAAAATAGAGTAGAGCAGTAGAGCAAACTTTGTACATGAGAAGAAATAATTAAATTATTTATTGACTTAGAAGTACGTTTAACTAAACTAGCTTGAGTATCAGTGGGGTAACAATAGGGTGGCAGGTCGGGCAAAATGCCACTTGCCTCCCCGAGAGGTCGCCAGCACAGGAGGATCCTAACATGTATTATTACAATATTTAGTAAAATTTATTAGTTTTGTATTCAATTAATTCAAGTTATCTACTAAAGTGCAGACACAAATTAAAAGTTACTAGAAAATCAACGAAAAATGCACACAATAGTTATAATATCGTTTGAACATAGGTACTTTACGTAGTGATTTATTAAAAATAAACTACATCGTTGGTTTAGCTTCTTTACATTGATGGAGGGCCCCATCGGATGAATTTTCCACTGACCTCAAAGGTATCTATATTTACGCCACTGCTGAGTATAAGAAGAGGTTATAAGCGATTAAACAGCGCTCTATAGAGTAACACCATACATAATTGTGCTTTTAGGGATGAATCAAATCGAATTCATATTACAAGTCTCCGATCATCCGAAATAGTGTATAGGTCGTTTTTAATCGTGATCTCTTGGCAGATCTGCCCCGCGCGAGGTTTCAGGAGTGAGCTTTTCTCTACGTTTTTGGCGTCCTTTTCTCTTTACTGTTTTTGCTTATTTTTTATTGTTTTTTGAATGATCCATACATCTAGGTCTTAAACTGTGAAAATTTGTAAAAGATTTTATTGTAATTTTTACTTCTTATATGAGGCAAACTGCCTCAGAGCATCACACAAATTTAGCACCAAAAATTGAGATTTTCAAACTTTTGTTCAAATGATTTTTGCTAAACTAATAACTCAGGTTTAACGAGGATAGTCCGATTGCTGTCACGTAATCCCTTGTTGCTATGTGCGCATGGTATATACTATACATAATACGAAATTTGACCACACGTCTAACTCATGGCCTGAGTATGATGTGTAATTAGGGTTCTAGACACAGTATACTGAGATTTTTTGTAGTGTCACGAGAGAACCCCGGAAACCCCCTGGGATTAAAAAAAAAATTAATTATTAAAAAGAAATTGAGAAAAATGCGAGGGGTGAATCTCCAGTGGAATTAGGCGTACACATCTTTGGAATTATGTGGAATTATTTTGGAATTCATTAGATAATGCCCCTTCTATTGTCTTCTACTTGGAAATGAAAGCGAAAGTGGAAGTAGGGTGTACATGATATTAGGTCGCGGTTAACCCCTCGGAAAAACATAGTTACAAATTTTTTCGAAAGGCCTAGGTTTTTGAGCACCATCCTCTATCGTATGTACGTTGATGATACTACGTCATATATCTTGATCAAAATATAATAATAATAAATAGGCAAAGCTTACCTAAACAAATTTCAATTTTTTAAGCCTCTTCTGCTTTCTGCATTGCGGGCATAAACGTGTAAATTTTGCTTTATTTACTTTTTCAACAATACAAATAAAAAAAATCAATAAAACATAGTAAACAAAACAAATGAATAAGAAAACAATTAATATACATATAATAATATTTATAATGAATTATTAGTGGGATTTAAAATTAAAAAACCAATTAATTATTAAAAAGAAATTTCTAATGAACTAAAGTGACCCAAAAGTGGACATACCCCTTAAAGACGGACACCTTAAAACATTTCTGTTTAAAATAAGGCCAAATAGGCCCCAAATTCTTTATGTTATTTTGGCCACTCTTTCCAATACTTGAAGAAAGTGATTAAATTGCGGCGACAATGCGGCCTATTTGCCCTTATTTAAACATATTTAGGCTATATTCCCAGTCAAATATTTATTTTTCTTGACCATGGCTATTTATTTATTTATTTTTTTATTCCTTGACTATGGCAACTTCCTGTCTACTTATTTATTTATCTGTTTTTTAAATAATTTAACAATAATTTCTTCAAACCCAGGGACATATTCTAACTATTTATTTTTTGTTTTATTTATTTGATTATTTTTTTATTTTTCCCAGTGTATTTATTTATTTATTTTTATTATTTGGACGACATGGGGTATTGCTTTTTTTGTTGTTATTATTATTTTATTCTTGGTCGCAGCATACTAAGGTTTCACACCGTTCTGCTGTGGCCACACCCTGAGCCACTCAACCGGATCCTAAGTGGAGGGATCGGGGGACTATAAGTGGAGATGTGGAGGCCCTTAAAAAAATGTTGTAAGATGCCCGCTTTAAGAGGTATGTCCATTGTTGGGTCACTTAATTTATTAGTAGGATTTAAAATTAAAAACCAATTAATTATTAAAAGAAATTGAGAAAAATGTGTTTATAAATTTTATCCAATGTCCTAGATTTTCGTTTTTTGAGCCCCTTTCCCCTATTGTATGTACTTTTATGATACTATGTCAGAAAACTTTCCGCAAGTGCCCACAACTGTACAAAGTTTCAACTCAATCGGATAAACGATGCGGAAACGCATAAAAGACGAACAGACACACACACATTAATTTATATATTTACTTATATATTTTTATAGGGGAGTCGAGTAGCTCGGTCAGCTAACGCACTGGCTTCGCTTCGGCATCGATCGATTATGACGATGTTGGAGTAGAGGTCCGGGGTTCGATCCTAGCTGGCAAATAAAAATTTCTACCGGCTGAAAACTCGGCTCCCTCACTAACCCTACTAACACTCTACTTATGTGCTGTCTAAATGGGCTTTGTTCCCGGTGACATTAAATAAAAAAAGAAATATATATATATTTATATATATATATATATTATATTATATTTTATATTTATATTTTATATTATATTTTATATTTTTATTTTATATTATATTTTATATTTTTTATATTTTTTTATCTACCTAATAAGATTTTCAACTATTGATTCTTTAACGTTATTTAAATTAATGGGAGATTTAATATGAACTTTTCGGTAAGGTAGGGTGAATTCTTCCCTCAATGCCCTTGGCGCACCCTCAATACATCCATATATATATGTATATATCCGAATGATTATTATCTCTTTTAGTAATTCATTTTTTAATCCAATTTTTAATGAGCATAAATAGGCACCTACTATTTTTTAATATCCCTTTTTTGATTAATGAAGTTGTTTTAAGTTATTTGATTTTATATTTCAAGCAAAGAGGCAAAATGAATAACATTAATTAAGCACAAAATGTTTTATTACATCCTAAAAATGTGAAATGATCAAATATATATACCTAAATATATATTAGACAAGTTATTATACATATATTCCAATTTAATAAACAACGAAAGGTATCTTTTTTAGTTTTTATACTAAAGAAATTGGTCTTAAAAGAAATCATTAAACATTTTATTAGTGTCATTTTTTCGAAATGATTCTTCAAGAGAGGTAGGTCGTCGTGAAAAAAAATAGTATAAAATAAAATCTCCCTGCCACTCTAAATGTAAAGTGAAAGAAAAAGTGATACTTTTTCAAGACTGTGTACACACTTTCGGTGAGTTAATAATTTTAGTTGATAAATATCTAAATTTGATATTAATTTTGATTTATGAGTCGAAAAGCCGTTCCTAGAATATGAGAGAAATTACAAAATTTATTCGTACTTGCTTGCTGGCCGTACCGAGTAATTTAGTTTTGACTAATTAATAAAAGAGAAAAACGCTTTAATAATAACAAATCAACGTGAGTGATTTCTGTGATGTGAATAAAGATATGTACTTATATAAATAAATAGTATATGAACCCCCGAAGCTAGACTAACAGTCAAAATGACCAGAGTCCACTATATAAGCATTGTATAAAAAATGTATACTTAATGTAAATGGACAATTGAATATAATAAAAAGCACTTATTATATTATTATTATAAATAAATAGGTGCGTGTTTCTTTAAACAAATACCTATATATAATTTTATCAAAAAATACAAATCTTTAATATATCAATCAAGAGCACGTTTATTTTTAACCAAACGTTTCGGGAGAATTTCTCCCTTTTTCAATGGTGAATTTGCAATAAAAAGAAAAAAAGAAAAAAGTTTCTTTCTCTAAAATTTAAAAAGCAATACATTTAGGAAGCATTTTTTTTTTTTTTTGCAAATTTAGCATTGAAAAAGGGAGAAATTCTCCCGAAACGTTTGGATAAAAATAAACGTTTGTACTTGATTGTCTTATTAAAGATTTGTATTTTTTCATATAAATACAATACACATATAATATATTAAGAGTTGAAATGTTTATTAAAATCCCACATAATTAATTATAATTAATTTATTGAACACTGAATAATCAATAATACAATAAAACTACAACGTTTCGATCGACTTATTCTGCGATCGTTCTCAAGTATGAGCACTCACTCCGTTTTTAGGTTAACTGAAATGATATACCCCTAGAAGTACAATGTTTCAAACTATATAGTAACTAAATATATAGTGCCTATATTCTCGAAATCTATATAGGCGCTATGTAGTTACTATATAGTTTGAAACATTGTGCTACTTAGGGACAATAAATCATACTTGAGAACGATCGCAGAATAAGTCGATCGAAACGTTGTAGTTTTATTGTATTATTATTTACTCGTGTACAATAAATACAAAATTATAATTAATTATGTGTGATTTTAATAAAATTTCAACTCTTAATATATTATACGTGTATTGTATTTATATGAACAAATACAAATCTTTAATAAAACACCTTTATTTTTATCCAAACGTTTCGCGAGAATTTCTCCCTTTTTCAAATGTAAATTTGCAATAAAAAGAAAAAAGAATAATAAATATTTCCTCCATTTAAAATTTAGAAAGAAACATTTTTTTCTTTTTTTTCTTGCAAATTTACCATTGAAAAAGAGAGAAATTCTCTCGAAACGTTTGCATAAAAATAAACGTGTTCTTGCTTGTTTTATTCAAGATTTGTATTTTTTCATATTTGATATAGGTACAATCAATAAAAAAAATTTTTTATTGTATTTATATCAATCCAAGGTCACTCTCTTTGATTTGTTTTTATAAACACACCAACTCTGCTACTACTCATCTCGATAAGAAAACATTTTAATTTTAGTTTCTTTGATCCTGATCATCGCTTGATTCCATTAATATTCATTTATCTAAATAATTATATATATATAGTATTTCGCATTGGCGATTACGATGGTTGGTTGGACTTGTGTCAAATCCATCAATTGGCCTGGCCAGTAGTTATTCAATTAGGTCCTGCCGACCTGACAGCGGGGTGGCATAGGGACCTCCTAGCTGGCACATCCGTTGCATTGCGAGTCGAGAGGGCGGTTTTCTATTTGAGTTGCATATACTGGTGCTTGTGGGCCATCCTGTCACGGCCACAGCACCACGAGGTCAATCGATATTTGCAAATCTCACTAATCGGTTCGAGTCCCGGCTATATTCCACTGTATACGTAACAATCCAGGAAACAAAAAGAGCAAAAATATAGAGGGGTGGAAGTTGGAATATATATCTATATAATAAAAATGAATTTCTGTTTCTTCGTAAGCGCAGATCTCTCAAATGCCTGGACCGATTTGACCAATTTTTTTTGTTAATGTTCGTAATAGTCCAATTCAGGTTAATACGTAAAAAAAAATTGGAAAATTCAGGAAAAACTAAAAAAAAATTCAGGTTAGCCAACATAGCTTGCCAAACAATAAAAGAACTAAACTAGCAAACTAAACAAGTGTTGGCGGCCCTGTTTGTAAGATTTTTGAGTGTCATTCATTCTTAATAGTTCTAACCACATTATCGTTGAAGAAGAATTTAATTATTTTATTTTTACAAAAGTAAGTACATTCTTATTGTATAGATTATTTTATTTTATTTTATTTTCTCAAATTCTAAATATTTATTTGCAACGAAATTTTCTCTGGAGAGAGACGGACTGGTAAAAATTGTGGTTGAAAGTAATGGAAGGCAGCCCAGAGGTAGTGAGGAAAGAAAAAATTAACACATATAAAATAAGGTGTAATTTATTGGAATCCTTCCTCCTTTCCTTTCAAACCGACGTTTCGGAGGATTTTTCCCTCCTTCTTCAGGGTTTCAAAGGGTCAATGAATGAAACAAATAAAATGTTTCCTTCTTCTCTCCACAGTAGTGTTCAAAAACTTTCTTCATTTGTAACAATTTGATACGCCCTAACACGATTTTGGTAGTGGGCTGGAGCACCATCTTGTTGAAAGTAAAATCTTCCGTCACCATACAAGTCTCGGATGGCAGGTAAAATGGATGCCTGAAGCTTCTGAAGGTACACCTCAGCTGCCGTCAAAGAAGAATGGCCCAATCAACACAGCCTTCGGCTTTAAATTTGTCTCGAGTGCGACGAATCGTTAAACCTGTCGGTGGCTCTGTTTGATACACATTTCGCCATTGCCGTTGAACCTCATTAATGTTTTCGTACTTAAAATACCACTTCAAAACTGACTTCCTTTCATCGAATGTAAGCCTTGCGCCAGCCATGTTTACTCGAGTAACTAGGTACTGTCATCTGTCATCTGACAAAACAAAACAACGCTTGTGTGGCGATTGCCGGAACTACAAACTATTACACTACCAAAGATGAGACAAATCCGTCTTTTTGGACTTTTTAACCGACTTCAAAAAAGGAGGAGGTTCTCTATTCGACTGAATTTTTTTTTTTTTTTTTTTTTTTTTTTTGTGCCTATGTTACCTCATATCTCCGCCAATTGTCAACCGATTTATGAAAATTTTTTTTGCATTGGGTCCAGTCTAGCTTCCGATTGGTCCCATTTTTTTTCGATTTTTTTTCATAGGTATTAGACCTTTTTTATTGTAGGTTTGTTTAGACCTAACCTCTTTGTTTATGAACCGATTTCGATGGTTCTTTTTTTATCCGAAAGGGGGTGTCTTAGGGATGGTGTCATATTAATTTGGTCAAGTTCTGATGATATGATCACTATTAATAACATCACTAAAAAGAGAAAAATAAAAATTTTTAAGAAAAAAATAAAAACCGACTTCAAAAAATTAAATGCAACAAATAAAATACACTAAAAGGTATAAAATAATTATTATCTTATTTAGTTACAACTAAACGACGAAATATTAACACGAAATTACTTTTGAATTCGGTACCAAACAAACTATACCTATAAGCGAGCATATCCTCCAAACGTACTAAGTAAGATCCGTCGAGTGCGATTCATAAAAGGTATATGTTTGGCACCGACTTCAAAAAGTAATTTCGTGTTAATATTTCGTCGTTTAGTTGTAACTAAATAAGATAATAATTATTTTATACCTTTAGTGTATTTTATTTGTTGCATTTAATTTTTGAAGTCGGTTTTATTTTTTCTTAAAAATTTTAAACAGTAGATACATTTTTTTGGACCCCTCTGTATATGTATGTATTTATTGAAGGAGATCGCAATACTTCACATTATATTCTATAGAATATAAATGTGAAATTAAAAATTATAAAATGTGACAACCTGCCCCGGTCTGTCATCTAAGTAGTAATAAAATTATTTTAAAGTCCCTACTCAAACTGTCTTCTTTTCCATCATCATTTCATAAATATCTTTAATTGAATTTTTATTTATTTAATTGAAATAAAATGAATTCATTTATGTGTGTGTGTTTCCCAATCTCCGTAAATGCAGCTTTTGATGAATTTTCTTTGTTATTGTTAAATCGATTCATTTTCCCAAAGTAATGCCATTTCATTCCCTGAAGACGAAGTAAATATCATCTGTCTCATCTATCTCATTGAATAATCTATATTTAAACAACACAGAGAGGCGTTTATTCATCATCAACATCTTTCATTTTAATTGAAACTTTTATAATAAATGAACAAGGAGGATTTTTCCTCCATTAGAATCATCAAACATTAATAAAATCAATATAGGACAAGGTCTTTTGATATATTATGTATTTTCTTTATAAATATCAAAACACGTTCCAGATTTCCATTGAGAAATTAGCCAATCAAAAGCCTAATGGCGATTCTTTTTAGTACCATAGTACCTATGGACATAGATAAAATAATGTAGATTTTCAAAAAGAAACAAAGAGGTTGTCCTCTGCTTGATGCAAATAAACATACACACATATATGTATATCGAGATGATATATCTGTATATATATATATATATATATTATTTATTTGTTTGAGACTATAGTTTCGAAGACTTTTTTCAGTCTTTTTTAATTATAAATGCTGTTTTTCATGGAATCAATATCGTATGGATATCGAAAATGTGATGTTCTTTTACTGGTTGGCAGCTTAGAATTAAAGACATTCTTTTGGTTCACATTCAAATATAACCATATGTTTCCCTCTCATTGTTTTACAAAGAGATAGGCTGACAATGGGGGGGGGGTTTGTTTTTCTTTTATCTTTTGTTAGCAAACATCTTAAGCAAATTGCTATTTGATAATTCAATTTGGCTGTTCAAACAAAGTTTTGAATTTTTATTGAATGATTTCAAAATTTCTAACGATTCAATTGCGCTAATTAATTTTGGGTTTCTTTCTCCTTTTATTAATCTAATACCTGTGCCTTCTGGGAAAGAGTGATTGTTTGAATTTAAATGTTCCGCAAAAGAGTTTTCATTCTTTTTATTTTTAAAATCCCTAATATGTTCATTTAATCGAATTTTCAGATTCCTCTCTGTTTTCCCTACGTAGATCGCTTCGCAATCTTTACATTTCAAACTATAATACTATATATATACAGATATATCATCTCGATATATATATGTGTGTATGTTTATTTGCATCAAGCAGAGGACAACCTCTTTGTTTCTCTTTATAGATAAAATAATGTAGATTTTGTTTATTAGAAATAAACTTTTTAATGTTTGCTAGTTTGCTGGTCTTTTCTGGATAAAGTTATATACCAACCTATCTGCTTGCGTAACTACCAATATCTCGAAATCTAATAAACCATTTGAATAGATCATTTATTAATTTAACCTTCTCTAATATTAATCTAGGGCGCATGAAACGATTAACATTTAAGTAGACATAGCAAAGGGATAATTTATTGCATTATTTAGTTATTTAAAATTTGAACTTTTATTTAAATCACACATAATTAATTTTAATTATTTATTTAACGCAAATAAATAATACAATACAACTTTTCGATCGACTTATTCTGCGATCGTTCTCAAGTATAAGCACTAGGGTGAACTTATTTTAAATATTTTCGAATTTTTACGCTGATAGAGGCTCATATTTTTCGAAATAAATTTAAAAAAAAAATATCCTCCAAGTTTCAAGTCTCATGCAATTTTACCATCTAGATAACATAGGGTTTTTGGCATTGAACGATCAATTTTTTTATTCCGGCCAAAGTAATAGTTAAAAAATTTGAAACTCTGTAGACTTTATCCTTACAATAGCTATCTTTCATAATTTTTACAGATTTTTAGATATTATAATTTTGGAGTCAATAACTTACTAATCTTCCGTATTTTTTCTAGCTGTAACTCCAAAATTATAATAGCTAAAAATCGTTAAAAATTCTGAAGTATAGCTACTATTATAAGGATACAATCTACAGGGTTTCAATTTTTTGAACCATTACTTTGTATCATGTACGTATCAAGTGTCATGATATTAGTCGTGTATAAATTTTAATCTGATTGAAATAAAGGCAAAGGGTTGTAAATTAGGAGTATCGCGAGGATTTCTAATAAGTGAGAATGTAAAAGGCATGTCGTGACTACACCAGTTGATTAATTTTTGAAGAGTAAGTGTCTACAGTTTCCCTTCCTATCATTAGTGTATCTCCTAATACTACATATGTTTCTTTGGCTATATTTTCCCCACAAATTTGAGGCCTCCATCCATAAATTAGGTGATGTTTTTTGAATCTCCCCCAAATGCTAACATATACTATATATAATAGCCTAGATTAATTTGCAGCAACGCTCAGAGAATGCTACCGATAGAGAGCGCTGATGCCGTCGGTATATTTGCGGCAAATTTGAAATATAATTGTAATTTGAACTCGAATTTTGAAATGAAAGACTCCAATTGATTTTAAATTAAGAAATATTAAATATATTGATAATTATTCCTCCCCCTCCCTCACCACTCAAAAATTAAATATTCAATTCGCTTTTCTTTGCGCACAGAAGAAGAAATTAATCATATCTTATTTGATTTATATTTTATATATTATTTGTTTATTTTTTAATAATATGCCACTTTTTTATAATTTTTTAAAAATCTAAATTTTGTTATTCTTATTTCCTTATTTCTGTAGCTGTGTCAGGACGAAAATGAGGCGAAACTTTTAAGAGACTATTTATTTTCGGGAGATTACAGGTATACATTTGGAGTGTGGTTTTTTAAGAGGAATAAAATTTTTGGAAGGAGACGCTGCCCGCCAGGGCACCAGCCCGGAGGGCCGAGCTGAGGGCGTGCCGAAGGCACGCACGTAAAGCTCGTTTCATAAGAAATAACCAGCTTCAGGATATCAAATTGTATATCCTCCTCTCCCTACCACCGTTTAATGTGTTATATAATTTATGAATACTTTCTAATGAGAATACCTAAATGATATTTAGTTTATTTTGTATTGGCAAGCAAATATTAAATTTTTGGAATGATATTTTCGTGAACGTATAAGAAAAATATTAAATTATAAAATATATATATATATAAATAATTGTACTAATTAAAATCCCCAAAATGTAGTCAGAGTTTGAACTCGGTTTATCAGGTTGGTTCGCCTGTATTTAGGCAACAAATTGGGCGCAGAAGAATGAAAGCTGCGTAAGAGCTAGGCTAGTCCAATCGTTGATGCTCGCTCCAGGGCTTATGGCATGTAAGTCATCAAATACAAGTATGAAGGGATAATTTTTACATAAGCTTTAAATAGGTAGAGAATAAAAAAGGTACAGTTTACAATATAAAAATTTTTTGACCCACCAAATAGTCATCCCACACATAAAACACAATTTTCAAAAATATTTGGCACATTCACATAAACAATTTTTCTTTCTATTCTTTAAATTAATGTGCCAAATATCTTTTTGAAAATTGTGTACTTGTGTGGGATGACTATTTGGTGGGTCAAAAGTTGTTGATAACATGTTTGAATGCTGAGATTACAATGAAGTCTTGTAAATTGATATTATTAATAATGTTATTATAATTGTAGAAGCCCTGAAGAAGACGGCACATTCTAAGAAACGTTGGCTGATAAATAAAAAAGTCACACATAAAAACTTTTCCTTATTTTCCTATTATAAAATTTCAAACTCTGACCTGTTGTGAAAAATTTAAAAACCCTATGACAGGATCAGCGTATAAAACTCTACTAGTATCCATTGTTAGGTTTACGGATAAAAATTTATGTTGAGCAGTGTTATTAATGGAATCTCATAAAAAAATGCAAGCATTTCTTAGAACAGAATTGCGAAGCTCTTCTGAAAAGCATGGACCGATTTCAAGATTCGAATGCTGACCCTCCCTCGTTTTAAAGCCGATAGAGGAGGGTTGGATGCTTCAATTTCTGTTCTTCTTATTCTACTCACTAAAGGGGTAGACAACAGATCGGATGAATGTTTTCTTTATTCTATCTGTCGTTTGCTAATGTATTCTTTAATAATTTAATATTTTTAACAACAAAAAGGGGGAAAATGTTATAAGTCCCTGAGTTTCACCTGCGCCCCGGAAATCCACTACCATGAATGGAGAATTGCAAACGGCCAATTATTTTATATATCATTTGAATAGAATATACTTTTTAACCTGAAAATGTTAATAATTTTTAAGGATTTAGTTGTCGGTTCTAGGTGAAACATTATAAATAACTTATGAGGAGAATTTTCTAGGTTAAGTTTCACAAAAAGAAAATATTAAAACAAATGTATGTTTATTTTGAGTTTGATTCAGTACTGAAGTCATATTTCGGGTTATTAGCCCATCTTCAGGAGTTCAAATAAAAACGGAATACAAATTTGTAAAAACGTTTAACAAGTAAAATTTTTTGAGAGAGAAGAGTATATTCAGAAAGTTTCATCAACAACCAGAAGTTAAAGTACGTTCAGAAAATACTTTCAATCCTTTTCTTAAATAAAAACAAAATGTTATTATCTATATAATAAAAATGAATTTCTGTTTCTTTGTGAGCGCAGATCTCTCAAATGCCTGGACCGATTTGGCTAATTTTCTTTTTATAATGTTCGTAATAGTCCAATTCAGGTTAATACGTAAAAAAAAATTAGAAAAGTTGCCCGGAAAATTGGAAAATTAAGGAAAAACTAAAAAAAATTCAGGTTAGCCAACATAGCTTGCCAAACAATAAAAGAACTAAACTAGCAAAAAAAAACTATCTATTTTTTTAAAGTACATTTAAAAACAAAATTTTTTTTAAAAAAACGTCATGATAACTAAATTTTTGAAATGGTTATGGTTATTTAAAAAAGCTATTATTTTCAAAAATTCCTAACTTCTTTGGGTTGCGTGAGAAAAATTCTGAAAACCGTCTTTAATAGGGTAGAAATAAAAAAGTTTCAACCAAGCTTTCGATTATATATATAGATAAAAAATATTTTATTTAAATAGCTTTTTAGAAATCTTTCAACTGTAAATATTATTTTTGGTTAAGGGAACAATAATTATAAACCTGGCCAAAAATTTAGATATACCAATCGGAGCACCAAACGGACATATGTTGCTAATATAGTTTCGATACGTCCAGTGGTTTAGGCTTGAAGCTTGTAAGAGTTAGTCACACAGAAACGCGTGGTCGGAGTTCGAGCTATTATCTATATAAATTTTAACCATAAAACGAGACGCTCGCCCGCCCGGGGCTCGGTGACGCCGGGTCGAAGGGGCCGGGCGTCAGCTTGTTTAAAATAAAAATAAAAATCAAAAAAACAAATTACAAACACTAAATATGTAATCAATTTAGGTTTTTAATTTTATTTTAAATAATAACATTTTGTTTATATTTAAGAAAAAAGATTGAAATTATTTTCTGATCGTGCTACTTTAACTCTTTGTTGTTGATAAAACTTTTTCTGAATATACTTTCTCTCTCAAAAAAATTTTACTTGTTAAACGTTTTTACAAATTTGTATTCAGTTTTTATTTGAACTCCTGAAGATGGGCTAATAACCCGAAATATATATCGAGTGAATCAAACTCAAAATAAACATATTTTCCTTTTTGTGAAACTTAACCTAGAAAATTCTTCTCATAAGTTACTGAAAATGTTAGACGGAAAAGTGGTTTAGCTTATGTGCTGTTGGCAGAGATGTGACTTATTTTAGATACAAGTATTTGACATACAGATACAAGATACAAAATACGTATTTTCATTCTTATATCTGAAATATTTTTTTAATTTTAATTTTGTATTTAGATACATTCTTTTGTTACCTATCTTAGTATTTTGTATTAATAGCAAGTTTTGCTGAAATCCTCTTACTAATTACCTAGGCGTTTTTTTACATTACGGCATCTCAACCATAAAGACAAAACTGAACGCACCCTTAAAATTTTAATGTATCAACCTATTAAAAGCAGATAAGGTGTCCTTGGGGGTCAGGACCGCCCCCCCCCCAAGGATAGGGATTAGTAAAGGCAACGAAAAACCGTTTCTTATGTCAAACTAACCGTAATTAAATATATTTTATATGTTCAATCAAGAATTATGTTCATCTTTTTTAATTTCTTGAAGTACCTTTTAAGTCCAGTTAAATTGTTCTCTAAAGGGCCCCTCGAGGGAAAGTTTTGGGGTAGTTTTGATTTATTGACCCTATATGTTTTTGACTGTGTTGAATCCGAGTTTGATAACAAAATTTCGTGACGGAACATTGTCAAAAATGCCAAAAAAGGTAAAAAAAATCTCAATTTTGGGGGTTTTTGGTTATAGCTCGAAATCTATCAATTTTTCGTAAATAAGCGTTCTTTGTAAAATGAAAATTCATAAAATTTCCTACAAATTTCATTATTTAGGTTTTTTCTCCAACCAACCGTTCGGGCTCAAGCGCTAGTTGAGTATTGTCGTATTTTTTCTGCTTCCGCAAATTCTAAAAATTCGTACTTTTTTCGATTTCTTCTTATTTTGACTATGAAGAAGCACGTTTTCGACAAAGACCACTCTATACATTTTTAAACTAGATTAAATTTGCTACAATTAAAACACAGTTTCATCTTAATTCAATAATGTTAACTTGTGCCACAATGAGGTTGAAGTTTTGAACAATTGCAATTTTTTGCAAAAAAATTGTAGTTTTTCCTTCATAAAATAAAATGTTTGAAAAACTGATATTACTTAAGTCTCAATTAAAACCTTATAATAAAATATTTTCTCACATTTACGCGATTAGCGCGATCACTGTTCATAATTAATGTAATAAGCTAAATAAACCTTGAGTTAAGATTAATAAAATAATCTTTTCTTTCAAAAAAGTATTTAAAAATACGTATTTTGTATCTAGTAGGTATTTAAAATACCATTTACAAAAGTATCTGATATCTGAAGTACTTTACTTAAAAGTATTTTTAACTTGTATTCCAGATTCTTTTTACGAGGTATCTTGTACATCTCTGGCTTTTGGGACTGTAAAATAATGTTGGACAGTTTTCGCTAAATAATTTTCACTTAGTGGAGGAAAAAAAATTGAAAACGTAAAATAATAAATAGCGTTTATATCTCTTGTTTTTTGGATTTCCACAAGAAGAAAACAATTTCTTAAACACTTTCACCATCTTTCGAATTTTGATCAGCTTTTTTTCCCTCCTCTGATAGTTTATCATCATCTAGACATGCCATAGATATTGTTTTTATGACCTCCTTTCAAAAAAAAAAACAGGACTCAAAGTTTTAAAAACTGTTGGACTATTTTTCGATTCCATAGCAGATGATCATTTAATCAACTTGGCCATTGAAATATAGATAGAGTATATACATCAAAGTTTGAAATTTTTTTTTTTTTTTTCATGCTAAAATCCTATATTACCATCCATCAGGTAAACAACCCTATCCAATAAACCTCAATAAAATTCATCTTTAAAATATAAAATTCTGGACACACTGGCATAATAACAAGATGATCGCCATCCAATTGCCAAAACTCAATATTCTAATTAAAATTAAAATATCCGCTATCTACTTTTATCGGGGAAAACACTGTTGTAAAATGTTAAAGTGAGTAATTATAATATAAAATAGTAAGAATATTCAGGCTGTTAAGGTGAGGCTATTAATTGGGCGTGCTCTAACCTTGTTTGAAAGTTTCAGAATGGTATCCGCGTGATATCGAACTGATTAACGAGGATTATAAAGTTCTAATTGAATAATCGATAGTTTGGGGAAGGGATGCATAGCAAAATAGCGATGCTTGTCAGAGATGGGCATCTAATGGCCAAGTAAAGGTCATCGAGGCCGAACCGAACGAAGCAAACGCGGGGCTTCTAGGCAATATAGAGGGCTTAGGGTTTAGGGTAGAGGGTTAGGGTTGCGTGCCCGGGGGTTGCGTTGCCGTTGCTGCCCGGGGAGCCGAGCCCCGAGTATCGACTCGCTCGACCCCGAGTCAGAGTCGCACCCCCACAACCAGCCAGCCGCATTCAGCAGAGCTAAAAGGGGCCGTAGGGCCGTATATTCTACACCGTACACAGGTGCCTCAGAGCTCAGAGAATCCTTTCAATCACAAAACACTTCATAATGAGGACGTTCAGAAAGTGAAAAACGATGTCGGGGTAAAATCGCAGGATATTTCCGTGGGAAAAGGAATAAAAATTCAAGCCTAACTATAATCAAATAGCTGAAACGATACTGGGCTGTTTTGTGTGTGTATGCTGCGAGGGGAATAAGTCAATTACACCAGGCAAAGGAGGGAGGCTTTCCTCGTTTTCCGATTTAAAGACGTCGGCGACGAGATAAAATCGTGGAAAAAAAAAAGAAAAGGGGAAAAATAAAAAATAAAGGGTAAAATACAACCCCAAAGGCTCACAGAAAACATCAACAGAGGAATTTTTAAATAATTCCATTGAATATTATAGGTTATATTTAAAATAAAAATAAAAATTTCTATTGATTTGAATTACTTCCCTCTTTCTGGGAAAATTGAGAAGAATTCTACGAGATGGTAATTCCCAAAATAAATTTGTAAATACCTACACCTATTGATTATTGTTTAAATAAAATAATCTTGCCTCAGAATAACTTTTCTTTCTTTCAATTGTCCAAATTGCTGTTATGTTTTTTTACGTTTGTAGTTGATAATTCGTTAAATTATTTAAAGGATGTTTTAGAATTTAGAATTTAGTCTAATATCACCATGTTTATATGTTAATATTTAAAATTCTCTCAATGCACTTCTTAAAAGATATCTTAGTACATAATAATCTTCTTAATGACATCTTAAAATAAATAATAAAAATAAATAAAAAAAAAAAAAAAGAATTTCTTTGTTCAATTTGATTCTTTTAGTTTTTTGACAAAAAACAATTAATTTGTTTAAAAGTTTATATTTTATGTTGGTTGATGAGTTGAATGAATTGTGATAGAAAAAAGAATATTGTTTGAAATGTTTTTTCTCGTAGTAAAAAATCCTGACAAATAAGTTTAATAAATGAGGTGAGAAAAACTAACCAAACATACCATTGTACTTTGTAAAAATGATCAATAAAAAGATGTCTAATGGCTTTGTTTCACTATTTCAGCCACTGAAGAAGTTGCAAAATAGCAACGAAACGTATGGCATATTTAATCAAAACTTGTATTTAATTTAATTTAAAGTCTTGTCCAACTCCCTACGATTCTTTTAATTATTAATCATGGACACGAATAATAAAATATTTAAATAAAATATGTTTGTTCCACTTTTTTTGCACCACAATATACATTTCCGAATTGAGAGTTTTACTTCTATTTTTAAAGTTAGGCCTTCTCCGACTTGAATTTTCTTTCAAAATAAAATTTAAAATGCGTTATTTTCTGTTTATATTAATTTTTACTTAAAAATAAAAATTCATTTCATTAGGTATTTTTATTAGGTACTTAGCTTCAAGGCCCGCCTTCGGCGGCCTTTTGCTAGCCAGGGCTTCGCCCCTGGACCCCACGTGGCTGCTTTATTGATGTTTTATTAGTAACAGAGAATAAATATAATTGTTTTATTATAAAGTCTTAAATAGACATAATTTGAGATTCTATTTAACTGTTATATACACTCATACAAATAAGATGAAACAAATATTTAAAATGTATTAAAAATCTCTATTTATAAAAAATTATCTTATTCTCAAGCTTGAGTTGTTTATCATAAAAGAATTTAGTCTTATTGGTTTTAAGTCGATTCTTCCACGTTTTCAGTAGAGGTTGCCATTAATAGTCAAAACATCAAAAATGGAATGCAATAAGGTTATTCCTCTAGTATTAGATAAGAATCGATTGTCTATTTTTGACTTTAAGTCGATTCCTCCATGTCTTCAACAATGGTTACCAATAATAATCGAAGGGTCAAAAATCTAATGTAGAATTGTTATTCCTCAAGTATTAGATAAGAATCGATTGCTATTTTTGATTTTAAGTCGATTCCTCCATGTCTTCACCAATGGCTACCAATAAAAACCGAAACGTCAAAAATCGAATGTAGAATGGTTATTCCTCGACTGTTAAATGAGAATCGATCATTATTTTTGAAATAAAGTCAACATCAGGCGCGGATCCAGACCTCTGATTTGGGGGGGGGGGCGGTCGCCGGTATATAAGATCTACTTTTGATCTCGGAAGTATGTCGCGGTCGAATTGTCGTATTATGCGGTGTTAGAGACGCCCCCGCCCCCCCACATAGAACTTTATTTTCTTCAATTTTGAAATTTAATGTTATATAAAAACAAATTAAATAAACATATAAAAAATGTTGATCTCCAATGCTTTGGGGGGGAGGTCGATCCCACCCCCATCCCCCCTGGATCCGCGTATGGTCAACATGAACTGCAAATTGCAAGTGATATCTGATTAATAATAAAGGAATAAACAATTTAATATTTCAAATGAATTTGGATAAAGTTTAGCAACGATCCGTTGCAGTTTATTTAATTAAATAACAATTTTTGAGTTCATCAATTAAATTGTCAAATTAATATTTGTGGGATTTAAAATTCATTGTAATTAAGTACCTTGAGGACCACAAAAAAGGTCATATATAGTTTTTTGTAAAATTATATTTTAAAGTACTTTATTTTAGAATAAGATAGTACATTGGATAAAGTTTAGCAACGATCCGTTGCAGTTTATTTTTTTAATTTTTGTTTTTAAATGTACTTTAAAAAATAGATAGTTTTTTAAATCTTTGTTGCATTATTAAATTCTTCTTCAACGATAATGTGGTTAGAACTCTATTATCTATGCTATTAAGAATGAATGACATTCAAAAATATGACAAACAGTGCCGCCAACAAATGTTTAGTTTGCTAGTTTAGTTCTTTTATTGTTTGGCAAGCTATGTTGGCTATACAGATTTTGTTTTAGTTTTTCGTGAATTTTCCAATTTTCCGGGCAACTTTTCCGATTTTTTTTTACGTATTAACCTGAAATGGACTATTACGAACATTAAAAAAAAATTAGCCAAATCGGTCCAGGCATTTGAGAGATCTGCGCTTACAAAGAAAAAGAAATTCATTTTTATTATATAGATTTTTTTTAAAAAATTATAAAAATACAATTATAAAAGCCTTGTGAAAAAATACAAGATCAACAAACTTTATATCAAACAACTAAAATGTATATATATGTATATTCCATTTTAAAATTAATCAAATGGTTAGAAAGAGATTATGTAAATTTTTATTCTAGGCTGAATTTCAACTCATTTCCATATTTTTTAATAAAATCCTCCCAAGATATTGCAATACATAGCCTTTCAATATTATTATAATTTTATTAAATTAAATTTTTTTTCTTTTTATTTGTATTATATAGAAAATTTATAGGAAACAAAGGCGTCGTTCTGGCCGATAAAAGCGCCTGCCTGCCCCGAATTTGAACATGCGTTAACATATCCTTTAACGATTTATTCTCTCGTACACAGTAGTAGTAAATGTCACACTGGTCGAAAAAGACAATAATTGCCTGGGTTGTTGTGTTCAATAGTGTTTGGTGTGCTTGCCATATTTGAAATTCTTTTGCTTTTCCCGTCCAATTGGCTTAATCGCCTTCAGTGCCATGTTTGCTTACGATTTATCTGTTTACTTTTGTTAGTAGCCAAAAGGGGGGTAGGACGTGAGCAAAGGGATAGGCCAAAAATGAGGAAAAAAATTAAATCTTTTGGCTCTAATCGTAGGTCAAATATTTTTTCTGGAGAAATTAACCTTCAAGAAATATGTATATGGCATAGTTTTCTAATTATAGATCTCAATCAGCGAATGAATTAGTAATGAGACATTAGAATAAACGCGTGGTAAATATAATTATACATAAGCAGAGATTTATGAATCATGGAAATATTAAAATTATAAAATCTTCTATTTAATTAAATATGCAATTCAGGTCTTAGTGTAAATCGGAATATAGCCTACTAATTAAATTTACGGAACACGGTGTTGGTTTATAGTGAAACATTGTTAAAATTAAATAAGATTTTTTAGTTTACTCTATATATTTCGAGCTCTTAATTCATCGTCAGGAGAACATTGATTAAAGATAACATAAAATAATGAACAGAAATTTATTTTAATATGATGGACAGTTATTTATGACTTAGTGTAAATATGAAAGAATTATCAGAGGATGGGATGGCCTTAGAGCCGAAAGAACAGATGGAGCGGACAGAGGGCTAAACGGGAATAAAGAAAAGATATTTATACTTGGAAGTTGCCGAAAATTATGTATGTGCTATAAAGGAGGGCAATAAACTATGGAATGCAATGAGGGTGCATAGCGAAAATTTTATCTCTTATTTTCTATTTAAAAAAATGAATAAAAATTAAAAATAAACCCACCATACCCTCGCACTCCAATTCAAATTAAATATCATTGATTAAGATGTCAATTATTGGTGAAGTTTTGATGTCTGTTTGATTGTTCAAGATGTTTTGATTAAGGTGTATGGCCTTTTTAATTTCAGCTGACTCAAATAAATCTAATTTCCTACTTTTTGAAATGCTCGATGAAGGTGAATGGTTGTGGTCAAACAAATGATCTGCAAAAGCCGAGTTATAACTTATTTTTCTTTATAGTGGAATAAGATTTTAAACAATTTGTCATAATAATTGTTAACATTTCCTCTATTATTTATTATTTTCACTCCCCTTGAGTTGAAACTTTGTACATTTGTTGTTGGTACTTGCAGGAAGGTTTATCATCAACGTATATACAATAGAGGGGGAAGGGGCTAAAAAAATGAAAATCTTTCCATATATTTAGTAAAAAAAAAAACTTCTGCAGGGTAGGCTACCTGGTGTGAAATAAAAGTACGTCAAAGTTAGATAACTTGACATCAAGGGCGGATCCAGGATATTTTTATGGAGGGGGGGGGGGGGGAGAATGTATATAAGGTGGCCGATGTATATAAGATCTTCTTTTTATCTCGAAAGTGTGTCAGAGACGCCGCCGCCCCCCCCCCCCAGCCCACATACAGACATAGAACTTTATTTTCAATTTTCAATTTTTTTTTAAAAATAAATGTTTTTTTTTTTACAAATTTTTTTTACAAATTTCATATTTCATATTTTAAGTTCATTAAAATAAAAAAAAATTATAAATTCGCTGTCGATTTGGACGCCGTTTTTTGGCCTCTGCGTGCGACGCACGTGTTGCACTCCCGCCAGGCACGGCCCTGTATGGGGGAGGACGATCGCCCCCTCCGCCTCCCGTGGATCCGCCCTTGCTTGACACTAGTATAGATATAAATATATTTATATTGGGTATAAATATTTGCATCAAACAGAGAACAACCTCATTGATTTCTCTTTATAAAGAGAAATAAAAATGCTATCGGACGAATTTCTAATCGCTGAGTTTATTTATATGGAAATATATAACCCTATATGCTACGTATATATTTCAATCTTATTGAGAAAAGTAGGACTTGGTTTATTTCAATTTGTTCAATCGATCTTTGTATTAAAATTGTTTGTTGGTCAACAGACAGTTGAAATCCTCCCAAAGAGATAGGGATATAGGGGGTAGGGATTGAGATTCTCTTGAAATGAAAGAATAGACGACGACGACGACGCCGTCGAAAGTTTTCCCTGACAGGAAAAAACAAGACATTTGCAGCAGAAGACCTCTCTCTCTCTCCTTCGATATATACACTAAAGTTCATTTATAAAGAGATAAATGTCAATTCCCCGACCAGAATAAGGGGAGAAGGAACATTATTTTTGTTCCTCTCTCATATAAGGTGAATGGTAAAAGGTCGGAAGGGTTGGTTGGTTGGTTGGTGGCACGTCGAGAACGATAGGTAAATAGCATCCGGCAAACATTTCACACCCCCCCCCCTACACTCTCACTCTTTTCTTATCGACCTTCTCTCTTCCATTTCCTCAAGGCGAATATTAACATTTCCGTGGCAAGTGAGAGCACCTATAGGTTCTACCACCCACGCTTGCAAAATTTGCCCGATTCATAAAAATGAATGACACAAGTGCCGAAGAAGAGGAGAACAGCTGAATAACAATGCCTGTGTGGTTAAAATTAAAAGAAATCTGAAAGGGTGATTATTATCCCCCATTCGCTGAAAGGTTGTGTTATGATGTAGGGGTGTAGGAATTCTAGATCTATGGGGACCTTAAAGAGCAATCGCGAAAATTAAAATGATCGATGAAGAAAAATGAAAGATGGAAGGTAAAGAAGAGAGAAGATCCAAGTATTCTCTTAATACCTTAGATGCAATTCAGAGGCGAGCTATCAGACTGATAGGCGATCCTACATTAACTGACATTCTCGACTCCCTAGCCCATCGTAGATCTGTCTCCGCCCTTTCTATTTTTTATAGAAATTACCATGGCTTTTGTTCTGACGAAATAAAATCGATAATCCCACCAAAGGCTTCATTTGCGCGAAATACACGATTTTCTAAAATTCAACACCCCTACGCGCTTAAACTAGATACTAATCGAACAAACGCATTCGCCAATTCATTTATCCCTATGACATCTAGAGACTGGAACTCTCTTCCCCGGACCGTCTTTCCAGCAACTTATAACCTTCAATCTTTCAAGACCAGCATCCACAGATACCGACTGCTACCCAATCCCTAAATCTCCCCTTATCTTCACGTTACAAAGGTCCACCACGGACTACAGAGGTCGTACCTTCTTGGTGCAACTTCTTCTTGTATCAATATCATTATAAAAAAAAAAATCCAAAGAAAGAGCTACAACTACCGGCAAGAAGAAGAAAAGAAGCCGAAAACCAGTCAGGACTAGGGCTGAGGGGTTTTTTATTTGAAATGTACAACAAAATTTGTCAAAAGAACATAAATATTGTAATTGTAATTAAATTGTAAATAAATAAGTAATAATATATACAGGGGTCTGCGCTCGAAGTGTTACCAGTAAGGAAGACGTAAAGATAAATCAACAAATCTATCGTGAAAAGTTTTTAAACGATGCTTTGTTACACGTTTAGTTATGCACGTAAACACTTCGGTATAAACCATTGGACGTTTCATCAAGACTCGGCACCATCCCATAAAGCTCGTGAAACCCAACGTTTTTTACAAGAAAAAGTTCCCAGCTTCATTTCTTCACAACAATGGCCACCGGATTTAAACCCAATGGGTTTTTCCATATAGTCCAAGAGCTGGTGACACATTTTTGAGTACGGATTTGACCCAACTAGAAATAATGCGTAATAGTACCGTCTATGATAGTTGTACAAGGAATGGCCAGTCTGGCCGATCTAAGCAGTTGGACCAGGCACTGCGCATGGTGTGAGTGCGGTAAAAAATACATATGTGTTAAAAAATATTTTTGACCCACAATGAAATTATAAAAATTATAATTTATATGATGCTATTTTTTTCATGTTGTAAAAATACACTTTGGGTGGTCTGGTTCCACGTCCCACCACTCAATTGGTCTGAGGTGAATATATTATGTTTATATTTGACTATAAATTATAATTTTTATAATTTCATTCTGGGTCAAAAATATTTTTTAACACATATGTATCCCTTACCGCACTCACACCATGCGCAGTACCTGGTCCACCTGCTTAGGTCAGCCAGACTGGCCATTCCTTGTACAACTATCATAGACGGCACTATTACGCATTATTCTAGTTGGGTCAAATCCGTACTCAAAATGTGTCACCAGCTCTTGGACTATATAGCCCATTCTTTTACTTTATCCAATGCGAAGCATGGGAGAAAGTATTGGAATCGCTCTCGAGGCAAGCGCGACTTCAAAGGGTCCTCAGGTAAAGACTACGGAACCCATAGACTCAATTAAGGTTACAAATTGAAGTATTCAATGAGATTGAATTTTAGCACGTGACGGTTTTGCCAAAAATTACCTGGAATCTCGTCGAGAGGCAAAAAAAGTGCCATTTTTTTTGGAAGTGCGTGCGGATGGATGGATGGATGTGTGTGTGTTATCGTTTTTTTCGTCCACGATTTTTTCCACACCATTGCGCTGATTGAAATGAAATTGAAAACCTACCATTAGTTTAACAAAATGAAGCGCTGATTAGTTTTTGGTACATATCGGTCCACAAACATTAGTACTTTATTTCAGTACTTTTTTAGTTTTTTCTAAATATCTTGAAAATGACTTAACCAATTTTGATGAAATTTAATATCCTAATTAAGTACCTTGGGGACCACAAAAAAAGTTAAATAAAGTTTTTAGTAAAATTATATTTTAATGTACTTTACTCAAGAACATATTAATATTTCAAATGAATTTGGATAAAGTTTAGCAACGATCCGTTGCAGTTTATTTGTTTAGAAAGTATATACTAGTATATTGGTTCTCGAAATAAAATTGTTACATAGGTTCAAGGGGCAATTAAAATGGATGACTTTTTCCTAAAAGGGCGCTGATAGAAGGTTTCAAGTCCCTGCCTGGTATATTTTCCAGTTCAAGCATGTCAATCACAAGTCAGGACAAGTATTAGTCGAATAAAAATTGTCCTCGCTGAGGAATGAAAATAAAAACAATACAAAAAAGAAATAAATAAAGAGGATTCGGGAATTTTTACAATAATCCATTTCTAACAACTCCCAATATATATGATCTGAAATAACCAGGGAGATAGAGAGAGAGCATATGGCTAGAAAAGTGTCGCCTGCCTACGTCATCGCTGACTCACAGTCCTCCATCTTGGATGTTTCAAAACATTGAGATTTCCATATGGTCCTATACTAAAATATATATCATTTTACCTGCGATTTTCAAAATTATAAGGTCACCTAAATAAAAAAACTAATAAAAGAACTATTTTAAATTATAGTTTTTTGATTTTTACAGATATCTAGAGAAAATTGAAATTAATTAAAATTATTAATTATTAAAATTATTTCACATTAAAATAAGATGAATATACACAAAATAGTCATAGGAACATATACTGTATTTTATATTAAAGAAAAACGTGCTTATATGAGAGTATTAGCTCTTTGTTAAACATGTATTTCTCATTTGATAACGTTATGTTTGGCAATGTTTAGAACTATGCAAGATGGCGGTCGAGCTTCTTCTTCCCCCCGCTTCAGGAGAAAATTTCCTCTCCTAAGTTCTAAGCTTACAGGCACTCCCTATCTCCCTGGAAATAACTAAGAATTTTGTTAAGGGAGAATGGTGAAACATATTTAAATAAAGTAAAAAAAGCTCCCTCTATTCCTAACGCCCACTTTCCAAACAATAGGTTTGTTCATGACCCCATTAAAATTACTAATAACTTCATAATATATTGTATAATTAAGCTTATAGTAGTGATCACATATATGCATAAATTACTCTAGTAATTGAAAAAGTAATATTTTAATTTTGTAGTACTTAAGAAACAATGTCGTCATATTTTCATTCATTAAAATGTAAAGTGAGAATATTATTTTAGGTAATTAAAGTACAAAATATATATATATAATAAAGTAATTATTTAATTTATGTTGGATAATCTGTATAATTTAATTACTCATAATCTATTAATTATCTTTATCATCTAAATAATTCACTCCCCCGCAACAATATTAAACCTCTGTGAAAAGGGAAATGATGATAATCAACTATTGTATATCAAGATAAATTAAAATTTATAATATGGTACTGCGAGGCAACAGAAATGACAACACTCTTAATTGAGATTTGAGAATTTGGACACTGTAATTGAGAACATCAAAAAGGGTCATGACAAATTATTATCATTGTGACTTCCAAAAATTTTGACTCAGTTATGAATTTTTGAATATTTATAAGTAAAAAACGTAGTTTTGAATTATACCCGTTTAAATTTTGACAATTTTTAAGTAGACAATAATAAGGCATTTTTTCCATTTTTACCCTCGCTATTATTCTATACGAGCTTTTCGTGCTTTTCGAAGCTCGGCCCCCCGGGCTGGTGCCCTGGCGGGCGACGTCTCGGTCAAAAATTTGTATTCCTCTTAAAAAACCACACCCAAAATGTATACCTGTAAACTCCCGAAAATACATAGTCTCTTAAAAGTTTCGCCTCATTTTCGTCCTGACACAGCTACAGAAATGAGGCTCTAGATATGAATCTAGAAGTATTTTTTTTTCTATAATCTACAGCATTGTGATATTTTTTGTGTGGAAATAGATTTATTTAAATAAGTGGGATCGTGTGAGGAGGAGAATTATATTATATCATTTTTTTAAAATTTGGGATCGATAATCGATATAAGGCTCCAAATATTTAAAAGAAATCAGGTGTTGTTTGTATGACAGGCTGCTCCATCCAGTATTGTCATAAGAAACTCATATGGGCATGCGTGTCTTAAGTCGTTTAATTTTGTAAAAATCAAAAAATAAGAATGACAAAATTTAGATTTTTAAAAAATTATAAAAAAGTGGCAAATTATTAAAAAAAAAATAAACAAATAAAATATAAATCAAATAAGATGTGATTGATTTATTTTTCTGTGCGCAAAGAAAAGCGAATTGAATATTTAATTTTTGAGTGGTGAAGGCGGGGGTGGGGGGGGGTAATAATTATCAATATATTTAATGTTTCTTAATTTAAAATCAATTGGAGTCTTTCATTTCGAAATTTGAGTCCAAATTACGATTATATTTCAAATTTGCCGCAAATATACCGATGGCGCTCTCTCTCGGCAGCATTACGTCAGCGTTGCGGCAAATTAATCTAGACAAATATATATATAGTATGAATGAAAATTCTCTGTTGAATTCCAATATGTAATCAAAAATTAAACCCACATTTAATTCAAATTTTTGCAATTCCTGAAAAAAAGATAACGGCTCTATTCCCTTTTACAGATGTGATCAAATATATTTAAAAGACTAGATGTGATACAGTCTATCCAATGAAATTTTCCAAATCAGCGCCCAAATAATCCTAACAAAAGGTCTTAAATCCAAAGCATTAAGAATATTTCTTATTTTTGTTAAATTTAAAGTATCTTTTTGGCGAGAGTAGCAGAATTTTTATAAATTAAAGGTGTGTCGTGTCTTCTGCTCGAATAATAATTTTTTACTTTATTTATAACGAGACTATAGTTTCGAGGAGCTTTGTCCTCTTCATCAGACTATTACAATTGATTCACAGCAATTGATGTGCAAAGCCATTGAAACTATAGCCTCGTAAATTAAAAAAAAATATTATTCCATGCTTCGCATTGGATAAAATAAAAAACCCTTCTTCCAATGGGGACATTCAACCCTTTAACAACTTTCATCTTATATTGATAAGAAAAACACATGATTAATATATTATGACTCATATTTCCCCTCTATTGGATCATTTCCCCTTTATTGTAACAATAAAATTCAAACAAATACGTCGCTAAAGAAGTTTCACTTCAAAGAGAATTAATAGATATTGTATTAGTAATGAAGCTGTTGCAGTTTTTATTTTTGTGATAAATTTGATTAAAATTTGAATTTTTATTTAAATCACTCATAATTAATTTATTGAACACCAATATTGTGTTATTTGTTCGTGTTCAATTATATTAATTATAATTATATATGTGTGATTTAAATAAAAATTCAAATTTTAATTGATATGTAGTTGAGCTTAAAGGATAAAATCCCGGATAGGGGATTGCTCTAGTAGAGATTCATATTGTTCAGATAGGGTTGTAAGATATCAACGGGCTGCCTATTAATTAGAGACAGCTCTCAAGTTAAGCGACATTCATTTAGGCTATTAACTTGTGTCCTTAATGAATATAAGGCAATTTTGGGCTAAGTCCTAGTTTCTCGCCGAGTAGTTCCAAGCAAGCCACTCTGTTGCACAGACCCAGGTCTCTAGCCACCACCACCAGCAGCAGGGGGGCTTAACCAAATGGCCGTGTCAGTTCACGCTGGTTGCTTTTATGGTTTCGCCAGGCAGATAACAGAGAGAGAGAGGAAAAAAGGATTTTGCCAACTAGCCCGTTTCTCATTAATTTCAAATTAATGAAATTAGAATTAGATTATATCTCCGAGTGCTAAAAAACTAATTAGTACCAAATCTGTTGTTTTTTACTGGATTATTTATTTTTGGGGTATTATAAATACATTGTTTCCATACATTCCATGGTACAGTGACAATAACTTTTGGGTGGAAATAAAGGACATATCGAAGAAAATAAAAAAATACTTTATAAAAATCATAAGTTTATAACATTTTTATTACGAAAATAGTAGCATACAACATGCTGATGGGGGAAATCGACCCGGTTTATATTATGAGTTTAATGAAAAATAAGATGGAACTTAAATTTAGAAGAAGAGCTGCTGATAGTGTAAACCACTCATTATATAGTAAACTTATATTCTCCGGAGAATTTAAATTTGGATCTCTAGATAATAACTCCATTAGCTGGCTGGTGAAAGTGAGGTGATAATTGCTCTACTTGAATAAGTATTCATACTCTAAGGAGATCAAGAAGTGCTGATTATGCAATGTAGGGGAAGTAGAGGACGTTTTTCACTATGTCTCGTTTTTTTTTTTTTTTTTTTTTAATGATAATGATGTGAGAAGGAGATACACCAGAAGGTGGATCCCCTAAAGGCCTGTATGGGCTGGCCCCTCCATCGTGAAAAGAACAGAGTAGAAGGAAAAGAAGCCGGGATCACGAGCCAATCTCAGAAACTTAGATACAATTCAATATCCAATTTACTAAGGTTTTAGGGGCTTCGAGCAGTGGTAAATTCTCCGCGCGATAAATTCGATTAAATTTATCTACCACTTAATTTTTATTACCAGACCCTATACTTACAGAAAAAATGTCTGGGTATAGCCGGGAATCGAACCCGAGACCTCCGGGTTGCCAGTCAGTTATTCTGACCATTACACCACGGAGGCGGACATTTGCCCCATACTGAAGGAATTCTGACCATTACACCACGGAGGCGGACATTTGCCCCATACTGAAGGAATACCGAATGAGGTTCTTTGGGAGGGAAGCATTGTCCAGATCCGAGTTCATTGAGTACCTTAATGTGATAGATTGGGGGGGGGGGGCTGGTGAAATACTGCAGAAGCTCATGGAAATATAGATATCAGCTGATTCTTGAATTCAATTATTAATTATCTATTGGAACAAACTGTTATAGTTATTGTATTATTATTATTGTATCTATTATATGCATGATTATATAATTATTATACTCACTCACTCAAACGGTCGAGTCGACCATGAGTAAAATGTGTTTGTATTTTTTTCTTTGATTCATTATGTATGTTTCATTGAATAAACATTGTTATTATTATTATTATTATTATAGTAGCATACAACAATGCACTCAGTAAAATTTTAAGCAATCTTAATTAGTATAGATTTCAGGTTGGTTGAAAAATAAAAAAATCACACAGAAAAACTTGTCCTTATTCATTTCCCATTATAAACTTTCAAATTAATACACATTATAGAGGGAAATGATAATGATAATTTATAGATTTATGATGTTGGTGCGCCTGAATTCAGGCAACAAGTTGCGCGCAGAAGAATGAAAGCTGCGTAAGAGCTAGGCTTTGGCATGACATGACATAACATGACATAACTTTGACATGTACGTAAATATTCGAATTTTCCCGACTTGCTGCCTTAGTTCCATTTTCTTAATGTGATTTTGCTTTTTACTTTATTCATTGCGAAGCATTGCAATCGCTTCAAGGGGCCCTCAGGTAAAGACTACGGAACCTACGGAACATAAAATGTAGTATTCATTCAGATTGAATTTTTGGACCTGACAGTTTTGCCAAAAATTACATAACATATCGATATATAGTCTTCTGATTCATTCAAAAAACGAATTCATTTCGAGATACGGTACACTCACACATATACACTATATTCCACTATTATTATTTTACAATATAATAAAATATTCCAATCTTCTCTGAAATACATTGGTATTACACAATAATATTATTAAAATAGTATCATTGTAATGTAAGTGTAATATTGTACTATTAATTCTATGAAATTCATTGACATTACACGATATGACGTGTTTCACCATGTTACCACGACATATACGGGGTGGTGACTTGGCCGACGCAGCACTAGCAATTACAATGTTAATTTTTGAATGTGCATTTATTTGCTCCCCTAATTATTTTAGAGTTAAAGTTCTTATAGGCTTTTTGTAGAGAAACAAATACTGAATCCGAACATATTTTTGTTTTCAAATTTTGAAATTTCAGAACCGTAATAATCAACATTATAAATAATTGTATTTTTACAAAAATCACTGAGGCCATGGAATTATTAAAACAAACAAGGCATTTTCATTTGTTGTTTTTAAGTGACGTTTGTTATATTTGAACTTTTTAAAATCAGTCAGAATTTATTGATTACCATAATGAGAAACTCGTTAAATTTGAATGGGCTGAGTTTTGTATTCGTCATTGATAAATAAAAAATTTTTAAGAAAAAAATAAAAACCGACTTCAAAAAATTAAATGCAACAAATATAAAAATACACTAAAAGGTATAAAATAATTATTATCTTATTTAGTTACAACTAAACGACGAAATATTAACACGAAATTACTTTTTAAAGTCGGTGCCAAACAAACTATACCTATAAGCGAGCGTACCCGCCAAACGTACTAAGTAAGATCCGTCGAGTGCGATTCATAAAAGGTATATGTTTGGCACCGACTTCAAAAAGTAATTTCGTGTTAATATTTCGTCGTTTAGTTGTAACTAAATAAGATAATAATTATTTTATACCTTTTTAGTGTATTTTTATTTGTTGCATTTAATTTTTTGAAGTCGGTTTTTATTTTTTCTTAAAATTATTTTTATTTTCTCTTTTTAGTGATGTTATTAATAGTGATCATATCATCAGAACTTGACCAAATTAATATGACACCATCCCTAAGACATCCCCTTTCGGATAAAAAAGAACCATCGAAATCGGTTCATAAACAAAGAGGTTAGGTCTAAACAAACCTAATAAAAAGGTCTAATACCTATGAAAAAAATCGAAAAAAAAATGGGACCAATCGGAAGCTAGACTGGACCCAATGCAAAAATTTTTTCAAAATCGGTTGACAATTGGCGGAGATATGAGGTAAAATAGGCACAAAAAAAAAAAAAAAAATTCAATCGAATAGAGAACCTCCTCCTTTTTTGAAGTCGGTTAAAAATAGTAGATTCACGTAGATGAAGTTTAGAACGAGCTTTTAAATTTTCACAAGAATAATCAACGAAATTTTAAGTAATATTTTTAAACGTAATTAAAACAATAAAATTAGTAAGGTAAATAGAATTTAATTTTTTAACAGAATTAACAAATGCATAAAATTATAACAAAAAATAACAATCATAGCAAATGTTTGAATAAACCACCATTTACCACTAAACAATGGCCCAGCCTTTCGTAAAATTCTCGTCTGACATTTGCTAATTGGTATTGTGATATTTTATCACATTCGGCTTGTATACGATTTTTGAGTTGATCTAAGTTTTGAAATGTTTGTCCAGAGTAAATCTTTGATTTTAAATGTCCCCCAAAGAAAAAAATCGTTGGGAGAAAGATCGGGGGACCTTGCAGGCCAGCTAATCGTAAACCTCGGACCAATGATTTTATTCTCAAAATAATTTTTAAGGATTTAGGTGTCGGTTCTTCTCCTTTTGTGAAACCTAACCTAGAAAATTCTCCTCATAAGTTACTTATTCTCAAAATGATTATTTAAAGATTCAGAGACATCGCGGCTGTTGTGTGCGGGGCAACCATCCATCTGGAACCAAATATCTTGGTTTTCTCGAGCATTTTCCGTTACAGACGGAACTATATTCTCTTCCAATAACTGCAAAAAGCGCTGACAACAATAAAAGTTTTAAATTTAAATTTTTTAAATAAATATCTACATTTTTAAAATCGTTTTTTTTTTGGACTTTTAAATTATGAATTAGACAAAATCTGATTATCTTTTAGAATTTTAATTCTGCTCAGTTTTTTGTATTCTAATTATGCTCTAAAATAATCAGTAAAGACATCACTATTAAACGTCACTTGGAAACAATAAATGAAAATGCCTTGTTTGTTTTAATAATTCCATGGCCTCAGTGATTTTTGTAAAAATACAATTATTTATAATGTTGATTATTACGGTTCTGAAATTTCAAAATTTGAAAACAAAAATATGTTCGGATTCAGTATTTGTTTCTCTACAAAAAACCTATAAGAACTTTAACTCTAAAATAATTAGGGGAGCAAATAAATGCACATTCAAAAATTAACATTGTAATTGCTATGCTGCGTCGGCCAAGACACCACCCTGTATATATAAATATTATATTTATATAAATATGAGTTGAAATCCAAGATGAATATTCATTTTAATATTTGATAAGGAAATCGGAGTAGAAGACTTAATAAAATAAATTTAGAAGCTTAGATCCGGTTACAGTTAGAGATAAAATTAACGGTTTGACGAACATGAAGTGTCAAGCTCTTTTTGGTATATAAATATCAGATTACGTGGACCGATGTAACTCCGAATTTGGATTACGAATAGTTTAGCAAATTTAGAGAGAATTCTCGACTAATCTTATCAAGCTAACTTGTATACAAGATACGAGAACATCGATAAGGCGGACGGAATCGGAGGTGGAACGTTATCGCGGTTATTATTTACTATCCATAATTGAATTAATTTGCAGTTGGAGGGTCTGGAGGGTGAGGGGGGAGGGGATCAGCAAAAGACGATTGGCAAAGGAAGGAATAGATAGAAGCGTGATGCAATTTATCGGCATCGCTTTAATTACCCTCTGGAATGATAATCAACATCAATAAGTGAAACTAATTAACTCAAGGTTTAAATGCATGGAATGCCAGCGAGGGAGGGAACGTCTCCTGGCAAAATTTCAAGCCTCTTACCTGGGCCTCCACAATTCTGTTTGCAAGTGCTCACTCACTAGGGAGTAAAATGGATAATTCTTTCGAATTAAACTACTTCCATAATAAAATTTGAATTTTTTAAGTAACAAAAAGATCAGTTAATTCAATGCCTGAAGATGATCAAATAAAACAAAAAAAAAAAAAAAATAGCAACGGTAAACTTTATCCAAATTCATTTGAAATATTTATATTTATATTTCTTTATTATTAATCAGACACAATTCTATATTGGATTTTTGACATTTCGGTTATTATTGGTAACCATTGCTGAAGAAGCTTATCTATTCTGACTTAAATGAACTATAATAAACCGATGAATGAATACATTTTAATGAGTTTTAAATAAAGAATTAAAAAAAGTACTATCTTACTCTAGAGTAAAGTACTTTAAAATATAATTTTACTAAAAACTTTATTTAACCTTTTTTGTGGTCCCCAAGGTACTTAATTAGGATATTAAATTTCATCAAAATTGGTTAAGTCATTCTCAAGATATTTAGAAAAAACTAAAAAAGTACTAAAATAAAGTACTAATGTTTGTGGACCGATATGTACCAAAAACTAATCAGCGCTTTATTTTGTTAAAATAATGGTAGGTTTTCAATTTCAATTCAATCGGTGCAACCGTGTGGAAAAAATCGTGGACGAAAAAAACGAAAACATACATACATACATCCCCAAGCAAAAAAATGGAACTTTTTGGCCTCTCGACAAGACCCTAGGTAATTTTTGGCAAAACCGTCACGTGCAAAAATTCAATCTAATTGAATACTTCAATTTGTGACCTTAATTGAGTCCATGGGTTCCGTAGTCTTTACCTGCGGACCCTTTGAAGTCTCGCTTGCCGCGAGACCGATTACAATACTTTCCCCATGCTTCGCATTGGATAAAGTAAAATAGGGACAATTTAATTAAAGTTTTTGATTTAATCAAAGTTCTAGCGGAGGAAGTCAAAATGGATATCGAAAAAAATATTTTTCCAATGGTACGTCATAATCTGTTCAGTGATTCTTTTAGTCTTATCAATTTGGATATTGTTAATCAGTACTGGTGTGATTTAGACTAGAGATGATCAAGAAATTATTGTTCTACCATATCAATTCTTTGGTTTTTGGAGTCAATACTTTATGGACGAAAACAGTAATAGAAATGGTTCGAGAATTTGCTGTCCGTTACCATATTAATAATATTTTACATACGTTATTTTCCGTATATCATAGCACAGGTATTTGAAATATATCCGCTCAGTTTGTGATTAGACCTGGTGCTGAAGGCCGGTATATTTTATCCAAATTAGGATTTCTTTATGTATTAAGCAAAAGCCAGCAATGTGTTAAGAAAAAAAAACAATTTTTCACTAGAACTAACTTTATTCAATTTTTATGTTCTTGATTTACCTTGAGTATATCCAAACACATTATATATACAGACAGAAGAAAATCATATATGAAAATGACTCTTCACCACGTTTCAGGTAGGAAAAAGGAAAAAAATACAGTAAACTCTGGATTATCGGATTATCGGATAAGCGAATTCCGTGGACAGTAGTTTTCTGTACAGGTTTGTTGTTTTACTTTTTCTACAAAAAAATCAGTCAAATTCTTATGATTTTTCGTGTTATTTGTGATTGAACTTTGTTTAACAACATTTTGTCATAAAGTGATACATATTCCTCCATTTAGGAAAATAAGACCGCGTTTAATCTGACGGGAATAATCTAGAGTTTATAGTCACGACTTTAGCGCCAACTGGCGACGAAAATGTAAGCTTTGGGGGATGATTTATTAAACGTCCAAGATACAGAGACTACCTCACGGCCCCTAGGCTATGATATATACTATACTATATATATTTGTCTAGATTAATTTGTAACAACGGTAAGAGAAATTTCTCTAAAAAAATTTCCTCTTTACCGAATCGAACCTACGAACTCTTGAACTAAGGTCATTAGCTTTAACCACTAGACCAATCTAACACAATATTTATACCATGATTTCTGTTACTAAAACTATATATTTTTGATTTGGACTTTGTGTCGAGATAATATTGTAATCATTTGAACTCGAATGAAATAGAAAAAACACCAATAGATTTTAAATTAAGAAACATTAAATATATATTAATTAACGAGGCAAATTTGAAATATAATTGTCAGCGCGGATTTTAAACTGATGGCTCCAATCGATTTTCATTAACCAGGCAAATTTGAAATATAATTTAATTTGGACTCGAATTTTGAAATGAAAGACTCCAATTCATTTTAAATTAAGAAACATTAAATATATTGATCATTATTCCTCCCCCCCCCCCCTCGCCACTCAAAAGTTAAAGAGGCGAAACTTTTAAGAGACGATGTATTTTCAGTAGTTTACCGGTATACATTTGGAGTGTGGTTTTTTAAGAGGAATAAAATTTTTGGACCGAGACGCTGCCCGCCAGGGGACCAGTCCGGAGGGCCGAGCTTCGGGGGCGTGCCGAAGGCACGCACCAAAAGCTCGTAATACAATATTGCTCCAATACTCCCAAATTATTTGAATAAATAAACACAAAAGAGCGCTAATTTCGGCAGTAGTGCTGTCTCTATGCTTAACCCACTTTCCCTTTTGTAATTGAAAATTTTAGAGTTTGATGGGGGTAAGAATTAGTAGATATAAATCAACTCAATTTAGTTCACAATGATCTATTAAAATCGGTATTGTTGATATGAGTGTCAAAACGGCTTGAAACCAAAATATATATAACATCTGAGATTTCAAATTCACTTGGTGATCCATCCGAATGTCTAGCGGGCTATACGCGAAATGACGTTGGATTGTAGCTAAGGGATCACATCTTTTTCTCTCTTGGTCCAGACTTAATACTCCGCAGACTCCAATAGCGTAATCCGCAGTAGTCTCGCGAGATAAAAATATCTTTTTTCAAATCAGCGCGGTCAAAATAATCCTCGTTGACGTATCAATTTGAGGAAAATTAAAATTTATTGAAACCGAAACGTCGGCGTAGTCAACAAACAAGAAATTTTTAACAAATTTTCTAATTAGGTACACTTTACCGAAAAATTATCTATAGTTCATCAACCTGGCGACTAATGAATGAATCAACAAGAACTAACTAACCCCATGGTATTATTATTCTATTCACCATCAAACGATAATCCATCAGGGAATAACAGGAAAATCAATGGTGATGGAAAATATTATATATTACCTGGCATATAACGGTGAAAAATAAATGTCAAAATATTTTCCTTTATAAAAGACAAACCTGTCATATTGAATGGACAGCCAGCCATTCCATCCATTATTATTTAATTCATCCAATGTTAATTATGAGGCCATAAACGTTTAACATTGCCAGTTGGTATATGTATATTGTGTATATAAACAAAATTTTATTGAATAAATATATTCTTTTTTTTTGTATAGGGAGGAAAAATTAAAACTTGAATTTGATATACATAAATGACATTAAGAAGAGATAGGAAACAGAAAATAGCGGATGCCCGCGCGCTCTGAGTATGATAATATTTATTTACAGAATGAAAATTATAATTTAAAAAAACTAAAAAACACGCTTTTGTCAGTAATTCTCTAAAAAGTACAAATAATTTAATAAACTAATAAACATAAAGTCAAAAAGCGTGGGCTTTTAAGCAGCCCAAGCTTTTTGACTTTATGTTTATTAGTTTATTATATTATTATGTACTTTTTTACCAGTCATGGGATACGCTGCCCCTTTCATCATCATTCATTTTGTTTTGTTTTTGTGTTTTCCTTTTTTTTATGTTAAAAAAAATAAAGTATATGGGGTTTTTTTATCAATTTTTTCCCTTACCATAATAAGGAGTGATAATAATGCAAGTAATAAAATAAAAAATAATGGACATTCGATGGTGAGGCTTTCGGGCCTTGAGGTCGAAGTTTTTTTATAATTGTAAAACATGTTGTATTTTTTTTTTTTTTTTTTTTTATTGGATAATAAAGATCATTATTTATTTAATAATTATTTATGTACTTTTTTAGAGAATTACTGACAAAAGCGTGTTTTTTAGTTTTTTAAATTACAAGTACCTGGACCCACCGAGCGATGCTCAGCAACTCTTGCTTTAGTAAAAAGCTATATATTAATATTATTTTTAATTTAAAATTCTGATAAAAAGGTCGATTGTTATTTATTTATTTTATTTGTCATAAATTATTAGTGGATCTTAAAATAATTTAAATTTCCTACTTTTAATAAATTTTATTTGTAATTAAGTATTAGTAAGTTTAACAAAAATTATTTCCCCTCTATTGAGTTATTTTCCCTTTATTGTAACAAAAAAAAACAATCAAACAAATGTGTCGCTAAAGAAGTTTCACTTAAAAAATTCATTAATAATCGAGTAAAAGTAATAAGAATTGAAAAATAAAAATTTTGAAAAAATAAACCGACTTCAAAAATTAAATGCAACAAATAAAAATACACTAAAAGGTATGTTGGCTCATTATCTTATTTAGTTACAACTAAACGACGAAATATTGAGTGAATTACTTTTTGAAGTCGGTGCCAAACATATACCTTTTATGAATCGCACTTGACGGATCTTAGTACGTTTGGAGGGTATGCTCGCTTATAGGTATAGTTTGTTTGGCACCGACTTCAAAAAGTAATTCATGTTAATATTTCAGTCGTTTAGTTGTAACTAAATAAGTTAATAATTATTTTATACCTTTTAGTGTATTTTATTTGTTGCATTTAATTTTTTGAAGTCGGTTTTATTTTTTTCTTAAAAATTATTTTTATTTTTCTCTTTTTAGTGATGTTATTAATAGTGATCATATCATCAGAACTTGACCAAATTAATATGACACCATCCCTAAGATACCCCATTCCAATAAAAAAAGAATCATCGAAATCGGTTCATAAACAAAGAAGTTAGGCCTGAACAAACCTAACAAAAAAGGTCTAATACCAATGAAAAAAATGGGCCCAATCGGAAGCTAGACTGAACCCAATGCAATTTTTTTTTTCAAAATCGGTTCACAATTGGCGGAGATATGAGGTAACATAGACACAAAAAAAAAATTCAGTCGAATAGAGAAACCTCCTCCTCTTTTTTGAAGTCGGTTAAAAAATGAAACATTCTTTCTTATCGACGCTTGGGACAATGAGATTCAAATTTCATACGGTTAGGATAATTTCTGCCTAAAGCCGAAAAAGTTCCCTATCACTGTATAAATTAGTGTCCTAGCTTACACCGAGAAAAGTCGGCAGTGCTCTGATGCGAGGGAAGAAAAACATATTATTTACATTTAAATCTAAATTTCAGTAAAATCCTATATAATTAATTATAATTATATATTGAAGACGAATAAATAGTACAATAATCGAAACGTTTGTATTTTTATAAGTAGAACTTCATTATGTAATTAATTATAATTATTTATTGAACATGAATAAATAATACAATAATCGTAACGTTGTAGTTTTATTGTATTACTTATTCGTGTTCAATAAATAATTATAATTAATTATGTGGGATTTTATTAAAATTTCAACTCTAAATTAGTATAAATAAATAGAATTTGTGCAAAATATTAAAAATAATATATTCAGTTGTTTCATGTCCATTTTTTATTTAAATAAAAAATTAATAGGTTTTTTGGACAATTTTATATTTTATTAACGTATTTTTTATTAATTTTTGCACAACGTTTTGTCCGTTTCCGGACTTTATTTCCAAGTGCTCAATCAATTGAAGATTAAATTGTTCAACTCCTCAAAAAATTCCTTCTATTCGACCAATTCTTAAATAAAGAATTGGAGAACGATCATCGATGTCTAGATACAAAGTATTAAAACTTGTACTAGACGGTCTCACGCTCTGAATAGAGGAATATAACTCATCTTCGAAGTTGAATGTTTCTATTCGGATTTGCAAAAGAATAGTGAAGATATACTACAGAAATGATCCTGTGAAGTATGATCTAAGTTTTCAATTGATTGCTCGTTGAATATAAGTGTTGGCTAATATTATTATAGTACACTGATTGTTTTCTCGATGGTCTCACTATTTTATAGACGTTTAATGTGTTAACTGATTGAACATTTGATAAAGTCCGGAAAACGGACGAAACGTTAAAAAAAAATAATTTTTAAGAAAAAATAAAAACCGACCCCAAAAAATTAAATGCAACAAATAAAATACACTAAAAGGTATAAATAATTATTATCTTATTTAGTTACAACTAAACGATTTTAGTATAACATGAAATTGTTTTTGAAGTCGGTGCCAAACAAACTATACCTATAAGCGAGCGTACCCGCCAAACGTACTAAGTAAGATCCGTCGAGTGCGATTCATAAAAGGTATATATTTGGCACCAACTTCAAAAAGTAATTTCATGTTAATATTTTAGTTGTAACTAAATAAGATACTAATTATTTTATACATTTTAGTGTATTTTATTTGTTGGATTTAATTTTTTGAAGTCGGTTTTTATTTTTTTCTTTAAAAATTATTTTTTATTTTTCTCTTTTAGTGGCTATGTTATTAATAGTGATCATATCATCAGAACTTGACCAAATTAATATGACACCCCTTTTCGATAAAAAAAGAAATCATCGAAATCGGTTCATAAACAAAGAGGTTAGGTCTAAACAAACCTAATAAAAAAGGTCTAATACCTATGGAAAAAAATCGAAAAAATGGGACCAATCGGAAGCTAGACTGGACCCAATGCAAAAAATTTCAAATCGGTTGACAATTGGCGGAGATATGAGGTAACATAGGCACAAAAAAAAAAAAAAAAAAAAAAAAAAAATCAGTCGAATAGAGAACCTCCTTTTTGAAGTCGGTTAAAAATTAATAAAATACGTTAATAAAATATAAAATTGTCCAAAAAACCTATTAATTTTTTATTTTTATTAAAAATATAGTTTAATGAATACTTAGTAGAATAGAAAATAGCTTAGATATAATGATATTAATGGAGAAAGTAAGAGAAAGTACCTGGAGAACGACGCCGTCGTCTCGACATGGTGACCCTGCGTGGGTTCTCACTCACTTAACGGCTGCACGACCAAGCCCTTCGCCTATCGTCCGCTTATCAATTTCCATGAAATGTTTTTCCATTTGATTTGCAATGTTTATTTAATATCATCAGAATAAAGACGCCCAATCGTTCTTGAATAACAAGATAGGAAATATAGAAGAAATTTAAGAATTGTGTCCAACCTTTTTAAGGGATTATTACAAAATGCTGTGCTCTACAATGCAACGTTAAAAATAATAAATATTTTGATTATTTATGTATTCGATTGAATTAAAGTTATAGAAATATGAATATATATTTTTATGGAGATAATTTATATTTTATTGCCAACGTTTCGTCAACAATGTTGACTTTTCAGGCTCAGTTAACTTCCCTGCAAATTTGGCATTTTTATAATTATTATTCTTTTCAGTTAACATATCAATCTTGATTGATGTTGATGACTTGCCTTGATATGTTTACTAAGAAAGAATAATAATTATAAAAGGACAAATTTGTAGGAAGTTAACTCGGAAACGTTGCAATAAAATATAAATTATCTGCATAAAAGATATAATCCTTATTTCCTAATAACAACTTTAATAATATATAATAAGTTTAGTTGTGAGCTCAGGCAAGTTTGTTTTCGCTTCATTTTTCCAGTAAGTTTGATCATCTAAATGAAAATAAAGTAAATTTTCAAATTTTATTTGAAAATATAAAAAAAGAAGTTATTTTTAAGATTTAAAGTAAAGGGGCACAATTATAAATTACGTCACACAATAAGAGAAAGGGAGGCATCTAATATGTGTTACAAAAATAAGTGGCGGGGGAAGCAGGGATGTTAAAAATTGTGAAGTCATAAAAGTAAAATAAATTTTTTTTTTTTAAATTTTCAAATTTATTTTTTAGATTTCTAGTTATTATTATTATTTCAGCCTGAAATTATAGGGAATAAAAGTGATAGTGTGACGTCACAATCTGATGGGCTCAATGAAAATGTGACACAGGGAGGGGCGGGGGGTTCAAAAATTTGAAATTCACGTGACGTAATTTATGGCCGGCCCAAAAGATTAATTTCACTATCCATCTATACTTATAATCGGAATTGCGCGACGACGGACACCGAGGCGGTTTTTTTAATTTTAAAAAACCCTTTAATAGTTCATGCCAAATAAAATTTTTTAAAATTGGCAATATTAAATTATTATGTTGCGTCATTCATATCCATATTAAAATTTTAGAAAATGAATCGCATGGATAAATCAAAACACAGAGTTTTTATTAAGTGGGCTAGACGTTTCGTCAATTTATTTTGACTTCCTCAGTGGCTCATTTTATCACTTTTTTGTAAGACAAAACATCATATATTGAAGGAGACAATAAAATAATAAAATTCTGTTACTCTCGGCAAAAAAACTTTCAATTTAATATAAAAAGATCGTCAATCTAACTGATGAAGAGGGCAAAGCTCTCGAAACTATAGTCTCGTTATAAATAAATAAAATTTATAATTCCAGCAGAAGACACACTCTTTTATTGTCTCCTTCAATATATAAAAAATTTGCCACTCTCGGCAAAAACTTTCAATTTAACATGTATGTTCATTGATCTTTTTTAGCACATTATTAGCTTACAATTATTTAGAAACGACTTTTTTCTGAACAATTAAAAATTTGTCGTCGTTTTATATAAAGATAAGAAAAAAGTCGTTCCCAAAATTATTATGAGCCAAGAATTTGCTAAGATCGACGAATGATGTTTTGTCTTATAGAAAAACTGTTTTTGACAAAGAGTGATAAAATGATGAGCCACTGAGGAAGTCAAAATAAATTGACGAAACGCCTGGCCTACTTAATAAAAACTCAAGGGCGGATCCAGGAATTTTTTTATGGGGGGGGGGGGGGGGGGGGGGAGAATGCATATAAGGTGGCCGATGTATATAAGATCTACTTTTTATCTCGAAAGTGTGTCGCGATCGACAGTCCAAGCGGGGGGGGGGGGGGGGGGGGGGTCAGAGGCCCCACATTACAGAACTTTATTTTCAAATTTTTTTACAGTAAGTTCATTAAAATGAAAAAAAAATTGTTATAAATTCCCTGTCGATTTGGCCGCCGTTTTTTGGGTCTTCCTGCTTGCGGCGCACGTGTTGCACTCCCGCCAAGCACGGGCCCAGTAGCGGGGGAAGTGATCGCCCCCTCCGCCCCCCCCCCCTGGATCCGCCTTTGTAAAAACTCTGTATTTTGATTTATCCAATTCCTTGCGACCCTTTTATTAAATTATTATTTTAAAACCCACTAGGAAGTGCAGGAGGGCCATCAAGATGCCCGCCAAATACGGGCTTAATTTATTAAAAAAAAAATACAATATTAAGAAACTAGTCATAATTATTTATATGAACAAGTTTAAATGAAAAAAAGCCCATCTGCTCAACGAAACGTCTCGTGTGCAAATACATATAGCCCTAAGGGTTTCTCCATTAAACCGATAACATCTTGCCTCTGCACTTAATTTAAAATTCATCTAAAATTATTACATATTTTCGTAAATAATAAGGAACCTCTCTTTCTTAAGATGAACTACTAGTATAATAATTCTTCGAAGCTTAAACTTTTGAACTTAAAACTTGAAGATCTAACTTCTTTGTTGAAATTTCATGCTAGAAACAATTAATCAAATGTTTTTGAAATATAATTAAAAAGTTGAAAATATATGGTATGATATAACGGTGAGCATGCTTTAACCTTAAAAACATGTGAGGTGTGGTTTCGAAAATTCAAAAGTGGTGATTTCGATGTGCAAGATAAAGAACGTTCTGGTAGACCAAAAAAGTTTGAAGATGCGAAACTACAGGAGTTATTGGATGAAGACCCAACCCAAACTCAAAAACAATTGAAAAAACAATACACCGACAACAAATGATCAATTTGAACCACGCATTGATCAAAAAACGTCCAGAATGGGCCCGAAGACAGGTGGTAAAATGATTTTACAACACGATAACGCGCCGTCTCATAAAGCAAAACCGGTCAAGGAAGCGTTGAAAGCACTTGGGTGGGACATATTATCGCACCCGCCGTACTCTCCAGACCTTCCCCCGTCCGACTATCAACTTTTCGCATCGATGGGACATCCGCTTGCAGAGCAGCACTTCGCCAATTTCGAAGAAGTTAGAAAATGGTTTTGCTCAAAGGACAAACAGTTTTTTTGGGATGGCATCCATAAATTGCCAGAAAGATGGGCAAGATGTATAGAATCAAATGGCCAATACTTTGAATAAATAAATTTTCCATTTTCTTAAAAATTACGTAGTTTTTTTTCGATAAAACCGGTAATGACTTTCCGGTACACCTAGTATATGTGTACGTATATATCATCGTCTAAGATAGAATGTGATGGAAAATAAAGATCAAAGTGGAATTCAAACGCGAGATATGGATATATAGTATAAAAGATCGTCAATATTCAAATATTACAAAAGAGAAAAAAATGGAAAAGAAGCGAAAATTGACACACAGAGAGAGCGGTGTCCCCCTCTTCGCTTTTTTTGAACCCCGACTGACGACAGACAGACAGACAATCTATCTCCCTTTTTGTCCTCCCAGTTCAGTGCTTTCCCTAAACAACCACCCACCCTGTTGTGATTTTTCTTCCCGCTTTCTCCCCCTCGGATCCAATCGAATCAAGAATTTATGAATTGGTTTAGAAACGTTAATATGTCGAAAATATATTGTCACAAAATATCCGTTGAGAGCTAAATACTCGGCAGAAAATTCTACATTGCGGTGCAAAATAATTGAGCCACAAATGTAAACTTTATTAAATACCAAATAATTTTTAAAATTGTTTCAAATAACCATATATCTTCTTCTTAGAGTGCCATAACCGAAACGGGTGTCGGCGCCTCTCCACATATACCTGTGCTGAGTGTGTTTAGTTGTTTTACACAGATATACGGGATCTGCTTTTTAACGCTGGTTCCGAACGTCTAGTTTGGAGAGGTTTACTAGGCAATAATACTCTTGGTAGGTTGCCATTGCTTTCCAAGACCCATAAATAATTTGTTCTATTAACTCTTAAACTAACATATTCAATAAATATTGTTGATAATTATCGGTGGCAAAGATGATAAGAGCTAAGGCTCTTATAAAGGCGTCGCAGCGCACATGCGAAGATCCCGGGTTCGAATCCTGGCTGAAAAAATCTTTTCTTCGTTCGCTAATTTAATTGTTGATAATTTTTGAATTTTATATAAAAAAAAATTAAATTAAATTAAAAGATATACAATTACAAATTATCATGCAATTTCCCTTCGAATTTTGAAGAAATTCAAAATTCGAAGGGCACTGGAATGACTTTTCCTTTCGGCAGGTGGGCCAGATGGCCCGGATTGCTGTTACTGGCACTCGGGTTCGATTCCCGAGGGGGTAAAAAACAACCCCTCTGACATATAATTAAAAATATTCCATTCCATCGGATTTAATAGATGACACCATCTTATGATTTTCTAGTAAATTTGAATCTATTACCATCGGCAAATTTATATCTTTCATATTAAATTAGGAAAAACAATATTCCATTGCCCTTCGAATTTTGAATTCCTTCAAAATTCGAAACACTCAACCACCTTTATTTAAATTATATGGCATGGCTATATGTTTAAATTAGAATCACTATATCTCGAAATTTTACAAATTAAGATAACAATCTTTGAGTAAAATATTTTTACGCGTTTACATATGTCAGAGAGGTTCGTATCCCGCAGGTGAGCCAGATGGCCCGGATTGCTGTAACTGGCACTCGGGTTCGATTCCCGAGGTGGGGTAAAAAACAACCCCTCTGACATATAATTAAAAATATTCCATTCCATGGATTTAATAGATGACACCATCTTATGATTTGCTAGTAAATTTGAATCTATTACCATCGGCAAATTAATATCTTTCATATCAATAAATATTGTTGGTAATAATTTTTGAATTTTATATTAAAAAAAAAAAATAAGTAAAATTACCGCGGGGTACCCGAACTTGAGAAATATCAATTTTGTATATTTTATCTTTCTATCAATGATGATGCTTAATTAAAAATGATTCATTTTATTGATATTTCAAATGGAATTTGATCTTTTATTAAAACTTTATTTAAATGTAAAGTGATATTGAGAAAGTATGATAATTTGTAATTGTATCTTTTAATTTAATTTTAAATATATATATATATATATATATATATATATATATATATATATATATATATATATATATAAATATATATATATATATGGCATGACTATATGTTTATATATATATATATATATGTCATTAGAGGTTTTTCGGTTTCTCCGGGGGTTTGAGAGTTTTACTCGAAGTTTCGGCTCTCAAACTCTCAAACCCATGCGGAGAAAACCCGAAAACCTCTAATGACATAGAACCTATCCGCGGAAGCCTCACTGAACATATATATATATATACATGATTCAAAAATTATTAACAAGATTTTGTTAGTTTAAGAGCTAATAAAACAAAATTTATTTGGATATTTGTAAACATTTTTAAAATAATTTGCTATTTATTTTTTTTGTTTTTATATCCTATATATATTGTACCTTTTCCCTCTCTTTCTATATATATTTTGTATTTTTTTTATTTTTGTTTCATATATTTAGTATGTATTTTCTTTTTGATTTTTGTTTTTTCTTGTATTATTTTAATTAATTTTTTTTGAAATATTTTGGTCTAAAATTGTACAGTAAAGGGGCTAGATGGCCCTATAGATACAATATTATAATAAATAAATAAATAATTGGTGGATCGATTTTTTGCACCGCAGAGTATTTCAATATGGATCTATCTGGGCAGTTTAAGTTAAGACGTTTATAGAGATTCTAATAATTAAAGTTGAACACTGAATCAATTTCAACTATATGCATAATAGTGAAATATACAATCACAACGAGGAATGGGACCCATGCCAAAAGATTGAAATAGAAATCTAGCCACCAGATGTTCTACCCTCTACTCTATGTGATTTAAAAGTGGACACAGGCTAAAAAAATTCATTCACAAATAAAACGAGGCTATTAAAAGATCATCTTAAACGGGTAATAATAGAAGACTTGACAACCTGAGAAATTTAGATGTTTAAGAAAGAGATGGCTACCAATGGACCAATTTAATACGGTATTTTGCAGCTGCTTTATACAGGGTTAATGATAATTCGATAGAAATTATGAAAGGGGTTAAACTATAGCTAATTTCCAATAGATTCGACCCTGTGCTCAAAAATTATTTGTTTTGGACTTATCAGAGTTTTAATTTGTTTTTAATTTCTAGCAATAACTGCTAATTGTAAAAAAAAGTACTGTACTCTGAGTGCTAAAAAGACACTTTTCTAATAGTTTGTGAATAAGAGATTACTTAAAAAAAATTCATGCCCCCAACTTAGATAAACTCCGAAATAGAAGGTCAAAACTAACAAGTAATGAAATTTTTTTGAAAATGTCATTTACATTCAAAAAAAGTTCAATACACTTGATGTAAAAAACATCCTCGTTTTATAAACTTTAAAATAAGTTCAAAATATAGCGTGTTTCATTTTGTTATCGTATCGCCAGAGCCATTAATGGGATCAAATTAGAGCCAGATAATATTACATAATATCGATTTAAAGTTTATTTTCAATTAATTTTAAATAATATGTTTAAGTAATATGATAAAAATGTAATTTTATATTATCTAATTCTAAAGAAATATTTATTAACCAGCTGCAAAGCCCGCCTGACAAAGTTGACCCTCCCGAGAAATAAAATCTGCAGCAGAGAAGAAAGTGATCATATCATATTGTGGGAAAGTTTTCGATTAATAGCTCATTTAGTGGTCTTAAAATAATACGCACACGTATTTATATGTAAAAGTATTAGATCAAGAGCCCACGACGGCCAGACCTTCGTTATTTTATAAAAGCTGAAAGTTTTTCTGTGCATGTCCCCTATACAGGTAAGAACGACCTGCTACTATAGAGTTTGGGTTGTGGTTACTTTGGCAGGTAACAGGTAATAAAGTTGTATAAAATAGTACTTTAAATTCGTTAAAGTATAAAGCCTGCTAATTTTTTATATTTTCTTAGGGATAACTTTAGAAATCTCGTCATCCATTGCCGGACACTTATGACAGCGTTCACCTCCTGCCAGACACCCCTAAACTTTAATAAATTATAATTATACTTTCGTTATAATATAAAAGATAAATTTTGTATATGTTACTTGGCGACCTATAAAAAAAATGTTACCTCAATAGGAGGACAGTTTTTAATGGTTTTTACATAGATTTTTGACATTTCGGTTATTATTGATAACCATTGGTGAAGACATGGAGGAATCGTCTTAAAATCAAAAATAACCATCGATTCTTATCTAATACTAGAGGAATAACCTTATTGATTCCATTTTTGTTGTTTTGACTATTAATGGCAACGTCTACTGAAAACGTAGAAGAATCGACTTAAAATCAAAAAGAAAGTTTAGGGGTGTCTGGCAGGGGTAGCAACTGTCATAAGTGTCCGGCAATGGATGACGAGATTTCTAAAGTTATCCCGAAGAAAATATAAAAAAATTGAGCTTTATACTTTAACGAATTTAAAGTACTATTTTATAAACCCTCATTACCTGTTACCTGCCAAAGTAACCACAACCCAAACTCTATAGTCACTGGTCGTTCCTACCTATATAGGGGACATGCACAGAAAAACTTTCAGCTTTTATAAAATAACGAAGGTCTGGCAGTCGTGGGCTCTTGGGCTATATATTTAATTACAAAAAGGGGTTTATATGTTTTGTCTAGGGTTCATCTTACAATTACCATATACTCAACATCTTTTACATCGTAATACAAACAACTTATAACTCGTAAAATGCAACTAACTAGCTCGTATTTCTAATCGTAACTAAACTATAACTGCAACTGTTTTATTCTTTATACTAAAACAAAACAACACTAAGTTTGCCTTAATTGACTGACAATGCACAACGTGACCAGCTCTCTCTCTGTAAATATAGTCAGGCAAGTAAATGACAATACTCTCTTGCAATCCAGCCACTGAAATAGTTAGTTCGTTGTCAATCCTTGAAGGATCAGCATCACAGTCTGGTCCAGGGTTACCATGCCCAATGAATTGCCACCAAGGTAAGTCTGTCCTCATTTCAACAAGGTAAGTGGATTTTCATTAGATTTTATATATTGAAACATTCTATTCATATAACAATTAGCTCTTTTAAGAACGTCACTTTTACACATCAGCTTTTGTTAAAGCCAGCAATCGTCCTTCTCAGGATTTGAGCAAAGCATTTTATATCAATAGTATTTTTTAATGCTAATCTTTTGTTTCAATATATGTGTCACTCTTTTTAATTTTAAATCCTACAATATTATTATTTATCCCAGGTAGCCAGAATAATCTATAAATATTCTGATAATATCTTCTCTGAACATTGGAATATCCTGTGAATAATCTTTTAATCTTCGTAGATACCCTAGTGGCAAAATGTTTCAAACAATATAGTAACTATATAGCGCCTATATAGATTTCGAGAATCTATATAGTTTGAAACATTGTGCTACTAGGTATTCTGGGAATTTTCTAGGAACTAAAATATTCGTGTCGGACATTAAATTCCATTTCCCGGAATATTCCTAGTTGCGCATTCTTGAATATTCCTCGAAAGAATATTCTCAGAAGATTAACTCCCATATAAATACTTTGTGGATCTCCTGGAGATAATTGGAATATATATGTCCTTTAAAATAACTTTAGAATATTCTGGGATATTGCAAGAGTTACCTGGGATTATCTGAGTTTAGGACAGGCAAAACGACAGATAATAAGAACTAAATAAAAGAAAGAGCATTTTTTAACAGAACTATAACTTGAAATAGCTATAAATAATGGTTATGAAAGCAATTTAATAGATCAAATATTAAAAGGTAAAATTCAAAAATCAAATTTAAATTTAATCTATTCACAAAATTCCCAAATTAACGATCTGCCAAAACTAATATTACCATATTATGGTAAGATGTCCGAAAAAATAAAGCATAAATTAAAATCTTTAGGGTACGCGACAATCTTTAGATCACCATATACATTAGGAATGAATTAAGTCAAATTAAAGATAAAATTCCGAAAAATGAAAAATCCGGTGTATATAAATTGACATGCCAAGATTGCAAATCAACTTATATAGGAAAAACGGAAAGAAATTTATCCATTAGGATCAATGAACAAGAGAGCCTACAAATTAAAATATGAAAATTATGCATTTGCAGAGCATTTAAATGCTAACAATCATAGTTTTCCAGATCAATCCAAAAATTAAATTGATCAAAGAAGTCAATGACCCCTTAATTCTTTCTTTAAAAGAACTACTGAAATTTTAAAATCCTTGGAAAAAAGCCCAATTGAATCTTTAAATGAAAAACTAGAAATTATCAATGACCCTTTTTAAAAACATTCCATTCATTCAGGTAAAACTCTTGAAAAATGCCTAAACAAAAGAGTAACCCAGATATTGATCCAGTTATATTCTAATCTCTTAAGAAGAAACATGAAGAAAAAGACATTATATATTTTTCAAAATTTCTATGTATAAATCTTAATTTGTAACTAATTTGAAATATTTGTGATAGACTGATGATGAAGGCAATGCCTTCGAAACTATAGCGTCTCTAGAAATAATTAAAAATTATTTTATTTAAAAAAACAGAAGACTCTCTCATTTTATTTTATTTTTTTAAATCTAAAATAAAAACAATTTGCGCATTTATCGACAGTGAAATCTTTTATTCAACTAATAAATAAAAGAGTTAAATTAGGTTGGAGTTGGTGGTGTTTCTCAAGGAGGTGAAACACAACCAACTCCAACCTAATTTAATTTTAACAATGTTTCACTATAAACCAACACCGCGTTCCCTAAATTTTATAAATAAAAGAGCTATTAGAAAGTTGATTTAATCAGAATTAATAAATAGAGGTAAACCTGGATCTAAAATGATATCTGTAATGATCATAAGATGCAAACAAACAGCCGACCAGGTGGTTTTACCCCAAATAGGGATGAGAGCGGGCCACCCCAAGGACAGGTAGGTGGTGGAGATATCGTAAGTGTTCCTTGTTAAACGGAGTAAGCAGATCGATTGAATTTGGGTGTTTGTAACTTGGTTAGAGAGCAAAGAATTGCCGGGCATCGATCCCTCGATTACTTATTAAGCGGAGCGGATGAGCGAAGCCAAGCCAGGTGGCGCCGCCCGCCTGCATTATTCAGCGCCCCGGCGAGGCTGGCTGCCTGCCTGCCTCCAGGTATCGACCCAAGACTATCAGAATCGATCTATAATTCAGATCCAGTCCTTATATAGATTGCATCCACAGACCAACCAACCAGCTCGCCCGCCTTCAACTTCACCGAAACAGACCATCGAGAAATTTCTTTTAACTGCGATGATATAACCATGCAGGATATTTGAACTTAGAAACAGAATCTAAGTACCTATATCCAGAAAGGGATGTTGCACAGCATAGAGTTTAATCTCGTTTCGGCCTATTAATAGGTGTTTTGGGTTTTATTTGTATTTTCTTTAACCATCTCGTGTTTAATTTTTGAAAATTTAAATTAAAAATTAGTTTTTGAGAATTTTATATTTATATATCTATCTATATATAACCAAACTTCTTAAGGATACAAATTCTCTTTTAAATAGGTGTTGGTTTTATTCTTATTTGACGAAAAAACACATTTTTTACTTTTACTTTCTGAACTTACTCTTCTTTCTCAAAATTTTCTGAACTTACTCTTCTTTCTCAAAATTTTCTGAACGTACTCTTCTTTCTCAAAATTTTACTTGTTGAATGTTTTTACAAATTTGTATTCAGTTTTCATTTGAACACCTGAAGATGGGCTAATAACCCGAAATATATATCGAGTGAATCAAACTCAAATAAACATACATTTGTTTTAATATTTCCTTTTTGTGAAACCTAACCTAGGAAATTCTCCTCATAAGTTACTTATAATGTTTCACCTAGAACCGACACCTAAATCCTTAAAAATTACACATTTTTATCTTTTATTTTATTTTATTGTTACCTAGGAAGGTTTCGACATTTACAAATATGTCATCATCAGCCTAAAACATTTCAATCATTACACAATTTATATACAATGACAATTTCTCATCACACAACAACTTTCAAAAATAACAACAAAATGACATACCTTGGAACAATCTTAAGATGGGAAAAATTCCCTTACATCGAAATTATTACAGTATGTAACACTATTCTTCTGCTCAACAATTATTTTTGTATAAACATTCAAAGTTAAAGACTCTTTCATAAATCTCTGACCGTTTGTTAGATTCAAATTCTATTTGACAACTGAACTTATTGCCAATTCAATACACAGAATTTGAATCTAACAAACGGTCAGAGATTTATGAAAGAGTCCTTAACCTTGAAGGTTTATACACAAATAATTGTTAAACAAAAGAATAATGTTACATACTCTAATAATTTCAATGTGAGGGAATTCATAAATCACTGACCGTTAGTCTGATTCGAATTCTATTTGCCAACTCAATACACCAAATCCCCCCAACAGACCTCAAATACTTTAATGATTTTTAATTTTAGAAAAGAATAAAACCAACACCTATTTAAAAGAGAATTAGTATCCTCAAGAAGTTTGGTTAAATTAAAAAGTTGTGCGTGCTCTCCGGCCGAACTTTGGTTTTTCCAATGAAAATGATACGAGTGCAGACCAGCATTTTTTCTTGCCTGCACATACCTTATTGAAAATGACTCTTGCGTACTCAACCTTCCGTTTTGTTTCGTTCATTTGTTAAGAAAATTATCCAAAAGTTCCGATTAACTTAAACACTATTTGACCGTTCTATTCAATTGGAAAAACTCTCTTTAGACTACGATTTTATTGGATTGATACATTTTGAAGGACCTACGCGAGACGTAAAATTCTAACGGATATAATATTACACCTATCACGAACCAGGGTCAAATACTAATTTTGAAGAACAAAGCGAAACATCGGATATTATTTTATCATTGCACTATACCAGGCGGACCTAACTTTTCTTGTAAATATATATCATCTCATTAAATAACATTCAAAATACAAAAGGGCCCTTTTATTAAAAAACATAATCCTACAGTCCACTAATAAATAAAGCAAATTTTCATCTTCGAGCTAGTAACCAATTTGAAATCTATACAAAAGTATATAATGCTTTACATGTAAAAATTTTAAGGCGACTAAATATATCAATATTTATTTTCTGATAAAGATTTTCAAATGTTTAGAAAGGATAGTAGGAGGATACTAACAATAATCCGACAATTTACTATAATTTCTTTAGTTTGATTCGTTAAAAAAAAAAAAAAAAGTTTTGAAAAATTCTGAAAATCGCGTTGTTCATAGAGTTTTTAAGTATCTATATAAGATAGGTTGTTGTATGGAATTTAAAAAAAATGTTTGTTTTTAATAAGTTTTTGGACTGGCTTTAGGTTTCATATAACACGGTTTCACACAAAACGGCATTTTCTAGGAACCTTTCTACCGTGCTACCAGGTAAACTTTATTAAATAGCAAATTATTTTTAAAATTGTTACAAATAACCATTTAAAATTTGTTCTATTAACTCTTAAACTAACATATTCAATAAATATTGTTGATAATTTTTGAATTTTATCAAAAAAAAATAAGTAAAAATAAAATAAAAGATACAATTACAAATTATCATACTTTCTCAATATCACTTTACATTTAAATAAAGTTTTAATAAAAGATCAAATTCCATTTGAAATGTCAATAAAATGAATCATTTTGAATTAAGCATCTTTGATAGAAAGATAAAATATTCAAAATGCTTATTTCTGAATTTCAAGCTGACCGAGGTAGTTTTACTTATTATTTTTTTTTTTTTTTATAAAATTCAAAAATTATTATCAACAATATTTATTGAATATGGTTGTTTGAGAGTTAATAGAATAAATTATATGGCTATTTGTAAAAATTTTAAAAATTATTTAATAATTAATAAAGTTTTTATTGGTGTCTCGATTTTTTTGCATCGCAGTGTAGAGATCTACTTACTTTATGACAAATATAAAATACAAATAACAACGTTAAAATAACTTTATATTATTCTACTATTGGAATCAAGAAAAACGTAAAATAAATAATTTTTTTAAGATCTAATATTATTTATTTATTTATTAGTCCTCAAAATTGCGTTATTTCAAGATCTCTCTTAAAGGGCTCATATACACGAGAGGGTTAAAAAGGGTCATGAAAAATGCGCTCCTTGATTATACTTGTACACTAATATTCATATATCGTGACTCTCTGTTCAAATAAATAGGAATTATTCCACTAATGGAGGCAGAGATATTTTCCATTTGTGATTAAATTTTATTATTGTTTGTATTTTAGACATGTAGAACTTCACCAGGCCTTGAATGTGAATTTTGTCCAAATGCTGAATTTATATTCATTTTTTATATTTGTATATATTAAGTTCTTGATTGTGTATAATAAGATAAATACAATTTTCTTTAAATAAAAAAATTGGTAACGCACGTACATTGAATAAACAATTTATTTATAATAAATATATTGATAGAGTTGAGCATTTTTAATGATCTCTTATTTATTCAAAAGATATTTTATTAATAATTAAGATTTATCAAAATCAATTCCAAATTAGGTATTTAATTCAAATATATTATATACTTGCGTGATCTATTTTATTCTATTAGATATCTCTTAATATTAAATGAATGTTTTGTTTACTTCTAGTGAAACCTCTTATTATATCTAAACGAATGTTTTTTTTTATCATAAAACGACTTAGATTTTCTCCAAATAGTGATATCTTAATAATTAAGATATTTACAAAAACTATTAACAAAAATTTTCTTTACAAAATTAATTGTATTTGTTTTGTTTTTTAATTTTAAAACCAACTATAAGATTATAAGAAATATTAATATATATTAAAATTAGATTAGCTTATACCTTATAAATATAGAAAATTAAATTATTTTTTTTTTTTATTAATTCAAGCAAATGAATAAAAAATTTAAATATTTATATAATTCACTTGAATAAAGATTCTACATCAAATGAATATAAATGATATAAGCTTGAATATTTTTTTTATAAATAAAAAAATATTCAAGTTTATATAATTTCTTGTCGTAATTATATATTATTTCATTTAAATAACCAAATATTAAATTTAACTATTCCACTATTTTACTCAAATAACAATATTTTCATAATTTACTTATTGATGTTTGGTTCAAATAGCGGCATCTTAACTATTAATATATCTAGAGTTGCTCCAAAAATACGAGAATACTTAAAATATGTATATCATTTATTTAAATTTAACAGAGATCGATTTCGGCATAGTTAACTTCACCATCTATTCATATCAAATATAATTTCTTAACTATAAATAGATCGTTTTTTCAGTGTATTTTCAAAAAAAAAAAAATGCTCAAATCGTTAATTAAATTATAGAGTATACAAGTGATAGTGTGACGTCACAATATAGTGGACTCAATAAAATTGTGACACAGAGGAGGGGGGGAGTCTAAAAATCTTGAAACTCGAGTGATATAATTTATGGACGGCCCCTAAGAAAATTTGAGCCACTTTTATATTAGCTATTAAGCTTAAATAAAAAGCATTTGTAGAATAATGTTTGGTGAATATTTCATAAAATGAACATCATCACCAGAGAGAAAATATTTATTGAATTGTGTTGAAATGAAAAAGTAATCTATTCGTGGGCTATCGAAGCGTGAATGAAATCGGTATATATTTCTCTCTCTTTCTTTCGTTTTATAAGCAGATTTATTTAAGAGCTTTCCTCCTCTCATTCTTTATCCTCTCTGAAGAAGAAGTTCATAATATAGCTTCAAATAGAGAAATCATTATTCTTCGGTTGTCCTTAAAAACACTTAAAATATATTAGAATATGCATTTAGGTCGATATATAACTCATTTTATAATCTCAAAAATGTCGTATTAATCTTTCAAACGACATTTCTAATATGTTCCGTGAATGATGATTCAATTTGAAATAAAATGGTCACCCGTGAAAAATATTCCTTTTAAAGGAATTTATTAAGGTGAAGGGTTTTCGGTTAAAATTATCTAAAGGAGATTATTTGATGAGATATTCTGATCCTTATAAGAAGATAATAATGCGTAAAGGCCGGTTAACACGGAGCTTTCTCTTAATTGTTCGACTAACTGTCAATTTGGAGGCGAAATGACGTCACTCCGGACTGTCTTACTAGCATGCTTGCTTGATTCAAAAGATAGGGCGTGTTCTAAAAAAAGTTTAGCTACTTGAAGTTGGCAGTAGTCAGCCAATCAGAAAGCATTATTTTATCACATGGGTGACTGGGCATTGACACAATACATCAGCTGATATCACAGGACAGCTGATATTTTGTTTCTCACTGTTCAACGCTTTGCCTTCCAAATTCATCAGCAATTGATAATTTTTGCAATAATATTATTGTTAGCCATTTTTATTTGCATCTGAGCTGAAACTGAAAGATGATAGACTAGCTGTTTGGTTCAAAGCATGCCCACGCAAACTAGCCGTCTAACTTGAAAATTTTCTGAAAAAGCTCCGTGTGAACCCAACAGGCGAAAAATCAGCCTGACTGAACTAGCTTCAAATTGCAAGTAACGAACAAGTAAGAGAAAAAGATCCGTGTGAACCGGCCTTAAGATATGATATTTTTGATGAAATATTCTCAATCAATTCAGGTGGCAACTCTAAACTTTTTAGGAAAAATTCAATTAGTACAAAGTAACCAATTTTGAAAAACTATTTTATATAATCCTAAAAAAAGAGGACGAAATTACAAGATTGTATTTTAGACATGTACTTCATTTAATTTAATGCATTCGTTTTACCAGGATTCCCCTTTGAGCAAACATTGAGTTGCTTTGAATTAAAACATTATTTATTTACTAAATACTCTAAATTAAGTAAAATTAAGGTGGTTCTAAGGGTAAATACATTTGAAAGAATATTAATGTTATAATATAGTAAAATGAAGAAGAGCTAAAATAAACATGTAGTTTTAGCTTTATTTACTTTTTCAACAATACAAATAAATAACCAATAAAATAATGTAAACAAAACAAATTAATTAATTAGACTTAATTATTATGCTTCAATTAATTATTATTGTTAAATGAAATGTTGAGTTTTTCGTGTTTCTTTTTAATCTTAAATCAATATTACACCCCTTCAAACTTAGTTGACATTGGAAAATCTCAGTTATTCTGATCCTTATAAGAAGATAATAATGCGTAAGATATGATATTTTTGATGAAATATTCTCAATCAAATCAGATGACAACTCTGAACATTTTAGAAAAAAGTCAATTATAGTACAAAATAAAAGATTACAAAAACTTTTATTTGTAGATGAGAGATTTTATTTTAGTATATTTTTTAGGGTCATTTTAGTTTAATCTTTATTTTCGGGTTAATAATTTTGGTTTGGTTTTAAGTAGATAAAAATCAAGTGAACACTAAAGTAATTTTAGTATTTAGTTGTTTTTTTTAGTTAATCGTTCTACAATGAACAATGTTGTTTCGACTAAGACATCTTCATCAGCATTAATTCATTAAAAATCTTGTATAAACTTGTAAAAACAGACAGCGCTAAATAATGGAACAACTAATGTCCAGCACCCTGTTTGGAGATTTTCTAGATAGCGCTCAGAGTCTTAAGTATGTACTGTATGATATATATCTAGGTAGATAGTATTATTATTATTTTTTTACTAGCATGTATTTCTATGGAATTGATATTAATTAATTAGATACGTTTTTATTTTAAACACTACTATTTATAATTTGTTTAATTAAACAATTGAACCACGAAAAATAAATAATTTAATAATTAATTAATAATTAAAAAAACAATTATTTAACTTTCGAGGTTCAATTGTTTAAATTATAGTAATTTATTATTTTCTAAGAGAATGCAATAATTTTTGACATCGAATATTGACTGAGTATTGAAATTTAGAAGGTTGACAACTGGCCTTTGAATTTTTTTCTTTAAATATAAATAAATCCCAATCTAATAAAATTTCCTCTCAAAGTGATAGTAGTTAAGTTGAAAAATGTGAATTTAATAATAAAATGATAAAATTAATATTTTATTATTGTTAAAAAAAAGTAAATTTTTAGCGCCTGAAAATGCAACCCGGAAATCAGATTGTCCGATTTGAATGCATACCCTATCTCTAGCAGGCGCAGGTGAATTTTAAATTCAAGTCTGACGAAAATATGTACTTTAACAGCGCTCAGAGTCTTAGCTATGTACTCTATGACCTATCTAGGTAGATTGTATTAAGATATTGTTACTAGCAGGTATTTTTATTAATTAATAAATTACCATATGTAAATGTGGTTTTGACCGAAACTTTATTTGAAATAACTTAATCATAGAAGCTTAATTTCAACATTTATTCTAGTAACACACATTTTTTGGTCATAAGCATTGTCGCCAACTTGGGAGTTTTCCCTCCAAATTTGGAATGGAAAAAGTTTTTTAGGGTGAAAAAATGTTTAGGGGTTTTTTAGGTGTAAAAAAACTTTCCATGCATTTTTCCAAATTTTTACTCTATCAATATTTAATTTTTTTATTTACAATAAATAAGTTTTCGGATGTCTGCTACTTTCTGAAACAAGCCTGCCATACCCGAAACTGGTGTCGGCTCTCCACATATACCTGTGCTGATTGTGTTTAGTTGTTTTTACACAGATATACGGGACCTACTTTTTAACGCTGGTTCCGAACGGCTAATTTGGAGAGGTTACTTGGCGATTATACTCTTGGTAGGTTGCCATTACTTTCCAAGAGGAGGCGACTGCAAATATCTATCTGCCGAGGCTCAGTCTCGAACCAGTGATCTTCGAGTGAGCGACCAAACACTCTAGCCACTGACCCACACTCGTCTTTTATTCGAATTACATTGATTTATTTATCTATATTTTAAATAAAAAAAAAACTACAATTTCGAAATACCCTACATTTATAAAATATAAGTTTAGGTGTTTTTCCTAAATTCTAGTCGTTTTAGAGGTTTTTGGCATCTCTAGGGGAAAAAAACTTTGATGTTGGCAACCCTGGTGATTTATAAACAAGTTGTTTGATTAATTTTAGGCACTCTAAAAAACATGACACAAATCACATTAGAAGCATAATTGTAACAGTTTTGCCAACTTGAATGTACAAATTGATAAAATTGTACTCCCTTTGATTCATTAGTTGAATTGAAATGAAGTAAATAGATAAACAAATGAGCTCCGCACTAATCTCTATTAACTCACAACACAACCAATCAAAATGATGCTTGTGGAAGGGATTATCTAACTTATAGGAATATTTAAAAATTCATGAAGATAGAGAAAAGATTTTCGAGTAGTTGTTTGTTGATTAGAGTGAAAAGGGTGCGGGGGTGAGAGAAATGTCCGCTTGCTTGGATTGGACCTTTAGGAATTTATGTTGTTTAGATTTGAAGGATAGAAGTTTAGAAGATTATGGGGGAGATATGAGAGAAGGGCGAGAGAGAATTCCACTTCCTTGTTGTCATAAAAGAGGGATAGAAAGGGCATTTTGGCTTTCCCTTAAATATAAATGGAGCTTTAATCGATCAACATCTCAATTTAAAACTCTGATTCCAATTAAAATTTTATTTCATATAAGATCTGAAAATTGTTAAGAGTTTTGAAGATGTAAGATATAAAATCGAACTAAACATAACTATTTAAATTAAATAAAATATTTATAGAATTCCTTCTGGGACTAATAGTTCACTTTTTATGAATCAAACTGGTTAGTTGACCCCTCAGGAGTCTTATGTTTAAAATTTCAGATCAATCGGTTAAGCCGTTGAACCTGGGGGTCGGTGAACATAGAGATATAGAATCCTAAAACAAGATTATGATACTAATACAAAATTGGTTTTGAATAAAAATACAAAATCAAAGAAATTTAGTTGTTTATGCCACGCTAACGTAAAAGTGAACGAAGCTACTAACTTAATTTAAATATCAGACTAGTCCTGAACGCGGAGATTTGAGAAGTATGTATTTTTATTTCGAATGAGGCAATTTCTAAGGGCCAGTTGTATGTCGGTTGGTAAACCTTTTTAAACGTTGGCAGAGGACAGGCGCTTTCATCTAATTCGCCATCCCATAGGACACAAGGTGAATTTTAAGGTTTCACCCTTTGTCAACGTTTAAAAAGAGTTTACAAACTGACATACAACAGGCCCTAAGTAGTTATTGCTAGTGTGTTGTCTACTAAACTTTATACCTCTAGGATTTATGCAATCGAAATAAAATTATAGCTAAGTTTCATAAAGAATTTTATAACTACGTATAAGCTTGATATTTTTTATCGTACTATTACTACGGTAATAGATAACGAGTCATTTTACAAGAAACAAATGTAGGTTCAAAGTAGCTAAATTTTGGAAATGGGCTTAAAGTTCACTTTTTATGAATCACACCGGTTACTTGACCCCTCAGGAGTCTATGTTTCTAATTTCAAATCAATCGGTTAAGCCGTTTAACCTGGAGGTTGATGAACATAGAGATATAGAATCCCAAAATTACTATATTGATTATTATGAATATCTACGGTAAAAGTAGCTAAATTTTGGAAATGGACTTAAAGTTCACTTTTAATGAATCCCACCGGTTACTTGACCACTCAGGAGTCTATGTTTCAAATTTCAAATCAATCGGTTAAGCCATTGAACCTGGAGGTCGATGAACATAGAGATATAGAATCTCAAAACTATTATATTGATTATTATAAATACTAGTAAAAAATTAGTTTTGAATGAAAATACAAAATCAAACAAATCTATTTGTATATGAAGCTACTAACTTAATTCAAAATATCATACTAGTTCTGAACGCGAAGTATAAAAGAAATATTTTTATTTCGAATGTGTGGATTGGATTAGGTAGGTTTTCTATCCAAGTTATGATGGATCAGAAGAGGTAATAAATTCTCAATTAGAAAATTTGCCCTGTCAGCGGGCTTGGATAAAAGAGAGTGGATAACGGAATATATTTGATTATCTCCAGCGCGAAATGCAAAACTGGATTTGAATGGAAATAGCTTTATCTAAAAAAAAGTATATTCTTCAGATTCAAATGAGTTTCGTTTAACAAAAGGGAGGCTTGAGAGAAAGAAAAAGGGAATTTTAAGTAAATTAAGTAATAAAAAAAAGAAGTTTTTAATACTTGTGAGACTAATTATACTTAATTCGATGAGTGACCTGAGCTTTTACTAAAATTCATTAGGAAGTTAATGGATATAAGAGAAAAAATTGAACATTTTTAAATTCGAATATCAAACTATATTCGGCATGAATTTTTTAAGGGAGAATGGTGTAGGTTCTTGGTGAAACATGTTTAAATAAAGTAAAAGAAAATCTATAACGGTTACTTGACCCCTCAGGAGTCTATGTTTCAAATTTCAAATCAATCGGTTAAGCCGTTTAACCTGGGGGTCGGTGAACATAGAGATATAGAATCCCAAAAGTATTATATTGATTATTATGAATACTAATACAAAATTAGTTTTGAATGAAAATACAAAATCAAAGAAATCTACTTGTTTATGTCACGCTAAAGTGAAAGAAGCTTCTAACTTAATTCAAACTATCATACTAGTTCTGAACGCTTTCCAGGTACATTCTAGGTACCGCACTCCAGGTACATTCTAAGCCCCCAAAAACCATTTCTTAATCTTAATTTTCTATAAACAAAAAATTATTTCCTCCACCACTACCTCACCCCTATTCTCTTATTGTTAAAGTTGAAAAATTTTACTTCTAAATCATTTTATATGTATTTTTGTACTCTGTAAACACCTGAAGATGGGCTCGTTGTACCCCGAAATATATATATAGAGTCATGCTAACAAGCATCTTTGTCTTTTATTTTTGTGAAACCTACCTAGAATTTTATACACTGCGGTGCAGAAAAATCGAGCCGCCAATAAAAACTTTATTAAATAGCAAATTATTTTTAAAATTTTTACAAATAACCATATATGTAATTTGTTCTATTAGCTCTTAAACTATCATTGTTCAATAAATATTGTTGATAATTTTTGAATTTTATAAAAATAATAAGTAAAATTAAATTAAAAGATACAATTACAAATTATCATACTTTCTAAATATCACTTTACATTTAAATAAAGTTTTAATAAAAGATCAAATTCCATTAATAAAATGAATAATTTTGAATTAAGCATCATTGATAGAAAGATAAAATATACAAAATGGTTATTTCTGAAGTTCAAGCAGTTCAAATTGTGTGCCTAATTAATTAAGAACTAAGCCAACGACAAGCGCCCAGTACAAGTACACTTTCAATAAGCCGTTTTTCAGTCCAAAATAAATAATTAAATGATATACTTTTTAATCGGTTTTTAATTTTTTTGCATCGCAGTATATTTTTAAATTTTCTTTACTTTATATAAGATAGAGCAAAACATTATTGTTAAATTCCCATAGATACTAATTACTAATTACTATTTAGTATATTTTTTTGGTAAATAAACAAGATTATTATCTAGATGTAGATAAATAATGTCCCTATAAGCTATAAGGTGTTCCAGAACTGGGCAGTCAGGTGAATGACAAAAACTAAATTATTTTATTTTTATTAAATGCCAATATTTTTTATCTAATCTAGCTATCATCAAGGTATGTATCGATTATAGTCAAATAAATATGTAGAATTTAATTGTAATTTGATTAATAATTTAAGAAATATAAAATTTTTAACATTTACTTATGATGAAAGTAACCAATTGTTTATAAATATTACTTCGAATGAAATTTGACCTAAGTAAATATAGATAAATAAATAAATATAAACATAAAATATTTTTGATTCTCCAATTATTATTAATAATAATCTAATTTCCTTATTCTTCTTTTCAATCTTAAACTATTAAAAAACGAAAGAAAAATCTTCTCAATTTAAAAAAAAAATATTATTATTATTATTGTGTTTCGGGGCCTACTCGAAGTCATCAACTTCAGTTAACAAAAACTCTTTTTCCTATAAAACCAGACTTGTCCAGCCTGCGGCCCAAAACAGCTATAATTGTGACCCAACAAATTTACAAACTTTATGAGATTGCGACTAAAAATACCAGCGAATTTACTCAAAATAAAATAATTTTGAGTAATGAATTTTTCAATTTAACTCGTTATTTAGCAATGTGGTATGATTCTTAAATAATTTAAGTAAGTATTTTCAATTATTATGAAGAACATATACAATTAAGCTAGATCCAAAATAATATTTGATGACCATTTCGAGAACTCACTGAGAATTCTTTTGAACCAAATTTCGACAGATTAATGCCTCAAAAACAATGACAAACTCAACACTTGTCTTTTACTTTTATAATAAAATATTCATAAAGTAATAAAGAATAAATTACTTAACTATGTAAACTATATGGTATATTCTACGCTTTTTTTGCTCACCAGCTATCATTAGCGTTTTTATGTGTGACCCAAAACAACTAGTATTCTTTCAATGTGGCCTAGAGAAGCTAAAAGGTTGGACACCCCTGCTTTACATAATTCTTTTATATGTCACACTATATATAATAGACTATAGTTATAATTATTTATTGAACACTAATAGTTATATTGTATTATTTGTTCGTGTTCAATAAATAATTATGTGGGATTTAAATAAAAATTCAAATTTTAAATCACAAAAATAAAAGCTTCAACAGCTTCATTACGAATAGACTATACTGATATAACATGAAGCAATCTATTTTTTACTGATAATCCTGATAAAGGCTAGAAGACTTAGCCGAAACATGTAGGTGCATATTAAACTAACAATAAAATAATTCAAATTATTAATTTTGTTTTATAGGTTTTGTCTACCCTCATTTAACATTCGGATAAATCTATATTGTATTATACAATTATGGAAAAACAGTACAAAGGTAAAAGATTAAATTTTATGAAATTTCCACTACTTTAATTATTAAAGTCTCACCGGAATGGGTTATATATAATTATATATGTGTATATAATCTTTAATGTTCCCATAATTAATGTTTTTGTATTTAATTGTAGTTTGATGATGATAGCCAGATAGAGATAAAAAAAATACTTGTAAGCCTCATACACATAAGCTCACGGGGGATGTGAAATTTCTTTAATTTAAATTTCCTAATTTTAATAAATTTTATTTGCCATGAATCACTAGCGAGTTTTAATATAATAATTTTTTTTTTTTTTTTTTAATAAATTTTATTAAACCAATTATTTTACATTAATTAATGTATACATTGTATTTTTGCTTCGATTCCGGAGATTACTTCTCCACCATCGAGTGTCCTTATTCACCTTTAGTCCTTGTTTTTAATAAGAGGAAAAATCTAATTAGATAAAAAAACCTCTTTTCCGATAATTATTTCAATTCCATTATTCCCCAATCAAGTCGATTGGGTTCTCCCTCCAAATCCTTCTCATATAATAATTTAAATTTCCTAATTTTAATAAATTGTATTTGTCATGAAACATTACCGGGTTTTAAAATAATCATTTAAATTTCCTAATTTTAATAACTTTTATTTATCGTGAAACATTAGTGGGTTTTAAAATTGTCATTTAAATTTCCTAATTTTAATAAATTTTATTTATCAAGAAACATTAGTGGGTTTTAAAAATATATTTCCCCTCTATTGAGTCATATCCCCTTTATTGTAACAAACAAATCAAAGTCGCTAAAGAAGTTTCACTTCAAAAATCAACTTTTAAATAAATAAAAAATTTTGTTTTTCAGTAGGTATTCGCCTGGCTGCTCTATTCTAGAACAATATAATATGCTATATTAATCTATTAATAATAGCCATTATAGTATAGTTTTTGATAAAAGTAAAGTAAGTTTCCTTTTATAGTGCAATTTTTTTTTCTCTTATATTTTTGGCAAAATCGGAATAAATCCAAAGGGAAATATGTCCCAGTTTCTGTCTTTGTTCGTGCTGGTGCTTAGGCTCTTTGAGATAATAGAAAGTGCGAGCGTCGGACGGGGGTTGTTTTGTGCGAGGGCGAGGGCGGCGGCGGCGGGGGGTGTGCGGCCCCAGGCTGAGCAGCGCGCGCAGGGCACATCATGAATGGTGGCGGTTGGTCCATGCACACGTCGCTCAGTATCGATTGGAGAGCCGGGCGCCGCCGCCGCCGCTGCTGCTGCTGCTGCATGGGCTGCTGCAGCGACACTTCCGCTGCAGCAGCAGTTTTCGAGAAAAAAAAAAGGTCTGCGTGGGACGCGTGGACGGAGACTTACTTTGGCGGAGTTGTGCGTGGTGGTCGTGGTGGCAGCGGTAGCAGGGATCACGCTAGCGGGGAACGTTGGTTGGTTGGCGGTGCTGACGCCGGCGGCTGCAGGTTGTTCGGTCGCGGCGGGGGCGGCTGGGGGCTGCTGTTGTCGTCGAGCCGGAACCACTTGACTTAACAACTTGGGGGGGGCTTTCACGAACAGAACAGGAGGCAAGAACCAAGTGGACCTGACGATGGCCGAGCGCGGAGTAAAGGGACCTCCGAGTGCGCGGCGCGGCTCCAGAGGCAGACGCATGCGCACACCCTCGCCGTCACCGTCGCCGTGCCAGCCAGGGATCGAACCCCAGGGCCACCCCCGCCACCACCACCACCACCCCCGAGACAATCAGCTCGTGGCAACAAACCCACCCTGGGCGCATCCATCTCACGCCCCCGCCCCCGCCACACACACACACACGATTATAACTTATTTAAATCAGCGTCCGCGTCACGCCACCCCCCCCCCCCCCCCCACCCCCATCATCTTCGGTTCAGTTCAATTCGCATTTACGACTGCCACTTGACTTTACATTATTTTCATTTCAAATTGGAACTTATCCCTATAAAAACCTTTACGGGCAATCGCTAATTATCTCCTGGGCAATATGTTACCGGGAAAATGGTCCAGAATAATGCACTTAGCTCACCTTTGGAAAAACATCCGAACATTTCGAAGAGTTTCATTTAAGTCGTTAAACTATATTCTTCCTTTTTATTGTGAATAAAAAAACGATCTCATTAAAGGTTATTAAATATCTGATTCTTACTCAAGATCAAAATTTCACACTTTTCGAGTTAATTTGTCATACATGCAGTTCACTGTTATAATATTTTATAAGTAATAAACAAACAATAGAAACAAAAAGAGGCGACTGTGGGTCAGTGGCTAGAGTGTTGGGTCGCTTACTCGAAGATCGCTGGTTCGAGACCGAGTCTCGGCAGATAGATATTTTCAGTCGCCTCCTCCTGGAAACTAATGGCAACCTACCAAGAGTATAATTGCCTAGTAACCTCTCCAAATTAGCCGTTCGAAACCGGCGTTAAAAGGTAGGTCCCATATATCTGTATAAAACAACTAAACACACTCAGCACAGGTATATGTGGAGAGGAGCCGACACCCGTTTCGGGTATGGCACTCGAAGAAGAAGAAACAAATGTTCGTTACCTTAGTTTACTGGAATAAAATATCATGTCGAGGTTCGACTATGATTATGTTACTACTGTTGAAACTTTCTGTCTGGCTTCTGTTTCCTCTTCTATGATTACTTCTGACATTTTATTTTTATATAAGATTACCATAAGTCTAACCAGGAGAAATGTGCAGAACTTCAAAATCTAAATCCTATACGCAGTTTAAGAAACATATTACCATTATATCCAGAGATACCTTGGAGTCGGCACTCTGAAGCAAATCCGGTATTCAGACTAAGTCAATGTTATAATAATTTGTCACAACGATTGGAAAACCCTCATTTCTCTTTAAGTTATAACAGAGCTGGAATTTTGCTCAAAAAAGCTAACACTAATCTATGAGTGAACATTGTATTGTATTTATTTTGATTAGTTATGTTTATTGATTAAATTATTAAAGTTATTATAGGGGAAGTGGGGACTGTATTTTTTATGTAGATAATTTATATTTTATTGCCAATGTGTCGTCAACTTTGTTGACTTTTTCATTTTATTTGTCTTGAACTATTATTGGATTTTAAAATTAAAAGAGACAATCACGGAGTGTGTTTTCTGCTGGAACAATAAATTTTTATAACTATATATAACCAAACTTCTTGAGGATACAAATTCTCATTTAAATACTAGGTAGGTTTCACATAAATAAAAGATAAGGTGGCTGTTTAGCACGACTCTATATATATTTCGGTATTTGGTATAAGCCCATCTTCAGGATTTCACAAAGGACACTTTCAAAAATTTTCTTTACTTTATTTAATATGTTTCACCAAGAACCTACACCATTCTCCCTTAACGAAATTTAAATTATTATTTCAAAAGCCACTAATATTTAAAGACGAATAAAAAGTATTAAAATTAAGAAATTTATTATTTTAAATGCCACTAATATTTAAAGGCGAATAAAAAGTATTAAAATTAAGAAATTTATTATTTTAATTGCCACTAATATTTTAGGACAAACAAAAATTATGAAAATTACGAAATTTAAGTTATTATTTTAAAAGCGAATCATAATTTACACGGACAACGTGTAAAATTCACTTTCACACATCAACCTCTGTGAATCAATTGTAATAGACTGATGAAGAGGACAAAACCCTCGGAACTCAAGTCTCCTTCTAATTAAATTAAAAATTTATTAATTATTTTTTGATTAGTTTTTTGAAATTTTTTTATTTTTTTATATAACTATATATAACCAAACTTCTTGAGGGTACAAATTCTCATTTAAATATGTGTTGGTTTTATTCTTTTTTGACAAAAAAAAAACACATTTTTATCAATTATTTTTCTTTATTTTATTTTATTGTTACCAGGAACGTTTCGACATTTTCCAGTATGTCATCATCAGCCTAAAACATTTCAATCATTACATAATTTTTATACAATGACAATTTCTCCACACAACAACAACTTAAAAATAACAACAAAATGACATACCTTGGAACAATCTAAAGATGGGAAAAAATTCCCTCACATCAAAATTATTAGAGTATGTAACATTATTCTTTTTAATTATTTGTGTATAAACCTTCAAGGTTAAAGACTCATAAATCTCTGACCGTTTGTTAGATTCAAATTCTATTTGACAACTGAACTTATTGCCAACTCAACACACAGAATTTGAATCTAACAAACGGTCAGAGATTAATGAAAGAGTCCTTAACCTTGAAGGTTTATACACAAATAATTGTTGAGCAGAAGAATAATGTTACATAGTCTAATAATTTCGATGTTAGGGAATTTTTTCCCATCTTTAGATTGTTCCAAGGTATGTCATATTTTGTTGTTATTTTTAAGTTGTTGTTGTGTAGAGAAATTGTCATTGTATAAAAATTATGTAATGATTGAAATGATTTAGGCTGATGATGACATATTTGAAAATGTCGAAACGTTCCTGGTAACAATAAAATAACATAAAGAAAAATAAATGATAAAAATGTGTTTTTTTGTCAAAAAAGAATAAAACCAACACCTATTTAAATGAGAATTTGTATCCTCAAGAAGTTTGGTTATATATAGTTATATAAAAAAATTCTCAAAAAACTAATCAAAAAATATTTAATATATTTTTAATTTAATTAGGAGACTAGAGTTCCGAGGGTTTTGTCCTCTTCATCAGTCCATTACAATTGATTCACAGAAATTGATGTGTGAAAGTGAATTTTACACGTTGTCCGTGTAAATCATGATTCGTTTTTAAAATAATAACTTAAATTTCGTAATTTTCATAATTTTTGTTTGTCCTGAAATATTAGTGGCTTTTAAAATAATAAATTTCTTAATTTTAATACTTTTTATTCGTCTTTAAATATTAGTGGCTTTTGAAATAATAATTTAAATTTCGTTAAGGGAGAATGGTGTAGGTTCTTGGTGAAACATATTAAATAAAGTAAAGAAAATTTTTCTAAGTGTCCTTTGTGAAATCCTGAAGATGGGCTTATACCAAATACCGAAATATATATAGAGTCGTGCTAAACAACCACCCTATCTTCTATTTATGTGAAACCTACCTAGTATTTTATATTTTAAATTTTAAAAATTTTCTTTACTTCAATTTAAATTTCGTAATTTTAATAATTTTTATTTGTCATGAACTATTAATGAGTTTTAAAATTATTAAAAAAAAAATCACGTCTGCGTCGTCGCGGAAGCAGATTATAATAATAAGTATTAGTTGATGATATAGATAGATAATTTATTTTTCACCAAGTTGAGTGGATATTTTGAGAAAGAATATGTTTCAAGCGGGTTGAAAAAAGGGTGAGTATTATAAAAAAAAAAAAAAGTTCTGGCAAGTCATTCCTTCCGATTTGTATAAGCAAATGAATTGGAGGGAGAGAGAGAGTCCAGTGGAAAACACGAAGAAGAAACAGTTGGTGATGAGTCGACAACTTGCTCAAAATGAAATATAGAAATAATACTTATAATTCCTCTAAGCTAAGATTCACTCTCATTAATAATCCATTTAAATGATAATATAATAGTCCATTCATGCTTTATTCAATAATCATTTAATTTTTCAGAGAATTTCTACAATAATACACACGAAATACAATACTTTCTCTGTTAAGCTTGGAGAAAGCAAATAAACTGCAACGGATCGTTGCTAAACTTTATTCAAAGTCATTTGAAATATTAATATGTTTATTCCTTTATTATTAATCAGATATCATCACCTGCTATTTGCAGTCCATGTTGAGTTAAATTCAAAAATAATGATCGATTCTCATTTAACAGTCGAGGAATAACCATTCTACATTGGATTTTGGACGTTTCGGTTTTTATTGGTAACCATTGCTGAAGACATGGAGGAATCGACTTAAAATCAAAAATAGCCATCGATTCTCTTCTAATACTTGAGGAATAACCATTCTACATTATGTTTTTGACGTTTCGATTATTATTGGTAACCATTGCTGAAGACATGGAGGAATCGACTTAAAATCAAAAATAACGATCGATTCTTATCTAATACTAGAGGAATAACCTTATTGCATTCCATTTTTGATGTTTTGACTATTAATGGAAACCTCTACTGAAAATGTAGAAGAATCGACTTAAAATCAAAAAGACTAAATTCTTTTATGGCAAACAACTCAAGCTTGAGTTGTTTACCAAAAAAGAATTTAGTCTTTTAGATATCACTTGCAATTTACAGTTGACTTAAATTCAAAAATAATGATCGATTCTAATTTAACAGTCGAGGAATAACCATTCTACATGGGATTTTAAACGTTTCGGTTATTAACAACATTTAAGGAAAGCGGTGTAGGCTTATAGTGAAACATATTAAACACAGGAGTTTTTTGACGGGTTATAGTGGTGTTTCACAAAGGTTTCCTCTTTATGAAACAACACTATAACCCGTCAAAAAGTTCCTGTGTTTCGGTTAATATTGGTAACCATTGCTGAAGACATGGAAGAATCGACATAAAATAAAAAATAGGCATCGATTCTCATCTAATGCTTGAGGAATAACAATTCTAAATGGGTTTTTGACGTTTCGGTTATTATTGGTAACCATTGCTGAAGACATGGAGGAATCGACCTAAAATCAAAAATAACGATCGATTCTTATATAATACTAAAGGAATAACCTTATTGCATTCATTTTTGATGTTTTGACTATTAATGGCAATCTCTGCTGAAAACGTGGAAGATTCGACTTAAAATCAAAAAGACTAAATTCTTTTATGGAAAACAACTCAAGCTCAAAAAAACGCACTTTTTGGTGTCTAGATGAGACCCCATGTAATTTTTGGCAAAACCGTCACGTGCTAAAATTCAACCTAATTGAATACTACAATTTGTGACTTTAATTGAGTTCATGGGTACCGTAGTCTTTATCTGAGGACCCTTTGAAGTCGCGCTTGCCGCAATATCGATTACAATACTTTACCCATGATTTGCATTGGATAAAGTAAAAAGTTTCAAAGACAAATAAAAATACCTTAATTCAAATTTACCTTGAATCAAATAATAAATTAGCTCAGAGGTAAATTTAATGATTTTTAATAAATTTCAAGAATTTTCTTTGGGAGACTTCTCTGAAGGGTCGTTTTTACAGTTTTTTACACTTTTGTTAAAGGACAGCTTGTTTCAAACTAAGGAGCCATCCAAAAATTACGTCATACGAATTTTAAGATTTTTATACCTCCTCCTGTGTGTCTGTCTAAGTTTCATTGAGCCCCTCCTTTAGTGTGACGTCACACTATCACTTTTAAACTCAAAAATTTAATAATTGTAGAAATTTTTTGTCTAGATTTATTTTACCAACACTTTCAGCTTGGAATAATAATAATAATCTGAAATCTAAAAATTATATTTGAAAATTTTTAAAATTTTTTAATGACTTTTGTGACATCACAATTTTTAACTTCCCCGGTCCCCCGTCAAATTTGATGCCCCCCCTCTTACTATGTGACGTAATTTATGGACGAACCCCTATTTAATTTGTATACTTTAAAAAAATAATATAATCTTATATATAAAAATCTAATGCTGTTCGTTGGCAAGTACATAACTTGAGAATGGCTGGACCGATTTGACTATTTTTTAAATGTTTGTTATCGTGCGAATAAGGTTTGAGGGAAAGAAAAATTGGAAAATAAAATCATATTAATTCGTAAATGTCACCTATAAACAAATCAAACAATGAGCAACCCTAAAATACATAAAAAATAAGCTAATTTGTCAATAGTAATAAACAATAACATCTACCAAGCTTCCGGTTCCAAATGAAGGTCCAAGGGGTGGGAATGGGGGTCCAGGAGGCAGAAGTAGGCCTCGTGGGAGCAAGAGGCCCGCCAAAATCGGGTTTCGCAGCTAGTTATTATTTAAAAATTAAAGTTATTATTATTCCAACCTGAAAATGTTGGAAAAATAAATCTAGATAAAAAATTATAAGCAAGCAAGCTTTAGCAAATATACTTAATTTTTTTCAAATAAATAATAAAAATGATAGTATGACGTCACAATACAGGTAGGTTCAATGAAAATGTGACAAACGGGGAGGGGGGGGGGGGGGGGGGTCTAAGAATCTTGAAATTCGTTTGACCTAATTTATGGACATTTAGGGAACATTGGGTATACCTAATCTCCCCCACACTCTTCCTAATTTATATAAACGACCTCATCGATCAAACGTCAAACCCCACGCATTGTTACGCCGACGATAGCACTCTGCACGGCAAACCCTCACTCCCGAATAATCAAATCAATGTTGCCTCCTCAATCACTCTCGACCTAGACAAACTGAATAAATGGGGCTTTCAAAATTTAGTTAACTTAAATGGAAACAAGACTCAATGTTGTCTAATTTCTAGGCGCGAAAATAAAAATTTCCCTGATATTCATTTCGATTCAAATACCCTGAAAATGTGTGACAGCCTATCCATGTTGGGCGTCTCTGTCGCATCCGACGTGTTGTGTCGAAATCTGTGGCAAGGAAGATTGGGTCCAATACTTTTTCGCGGTCAAATTAGAAAAGTGCCGGACCACTTTATTCGCCAATACGTATATCCCCATGACTTCAAGGAACTGGAACTCTCTCCCAGCCTCCATCTTTCCCAGCACTTATAATCTTCAAACCTTCAAAACCGGAGTGCATAGACACCTACGTCTACACCCTCTCACTTAATCAACTTTCCCTTCTCTTCGGTAATGCAAGGGTCTTTCGAGATCCATAGGGGCTGCATCTTTACTGGTACACCCCTTCTTGCATTCGATAGCATTAAAAAAAAAATACAAGTGTGACTTGCACTTGGCCGTTTTATTTATTTTTTTAAATTTATGTACTGAATGATATTATTAATTAATTAACAATCGCGTGGAACTCTAGAGAGGCATGTCTCTTTACTGGTATGACAAAAAGTAGTTTATTGCACTCTACATATACCTATAGAGAACATGATGATAATATTTATCATGTTTTCCACCATTTAACTAGGTAAATAGAAATTTATTAGCTAGAAAGGGATAGATTACCACCTATAATTTACACGATCATATATTATGCGAATCAAGACTTGCGAGAGAGCAATCAAAACAATCCTCTATAATATTTGAAATCAAGATTTATTAATCTTTTGGTTACTAATTACACTTGAACATACAATCAGGGAGATTACAACAACAACAAAATACCAAGAAAATATTACATCTTCGATGTAAGTAATAAATAATATCAAATTGAATTCTATCAAGTAGGGAAAATCTCAAATCAAAAAAATAACAAATGTGTGAAGAGATTCGTCATATGATTATTCAAGAAGCTCACACTTATATAGTATATGAATAAGTGTTTAAAATTATGAATAATTATACAGGGTGATTCACGGTCGATGGCACGTTAGACGTTTTTGGAAAACGGAACGTAGGATTTTCTGAAAATTTAGCACCTTACATTTTCTTACCTATTCTATCGATCTAAAATATTTTCAGCATTGCGACGTTTCAGCTTCCATCGAAAAGTCGTAGCAACTTTAATTTCTTAAATAGAACACCCCGTATATTAACACGTTTTTAGAACCGCCCTTTTATTAAAATACTTTTTTGTTAATATTATTCTTTAACTATCTCTATCGGTTTTCGAGATAAAAAATAATTTATTTTAAATATGGTCCTAAACATGGCCCTAATTAAACTTAAATAAATTAGTGCTCTCAATTCATGAAAAGTTGATATTTTGGTGGTAGTTTAAACACACCCTAAGTATTTAATTTACGCCGAAAAATCGACTCCATATTATACAGGGCGTGCTAAGATTAATATTATTTCAGATATTCATAAAAAGGGTCAAAAGTTCGTTTTTTCAAATGAGACACCCCGTATATTACTCAATAAATTGAAAAACGAAAAGAAATGCTTTAAGACGATATATCGTGTCCCTATACCTAAAACATCAAGTTTTCTTAATAAAGCCTCTTTAAAAATTTCATTTTAATGAATTTAATTTTAACTAACCATGGCAATATCAAGCTTATGACAGTTTGTTGACTATTTATAAGTAACTTGTAAACAGTTTATTGATGATGTTCAAAAAAATCTCCCAAAATGATCGCAACTATTGATTATTCAAACGAAGTTCTTTTTAAATTATTTATTTTGTACTATAAGAACTTCGTTTAAATAATCAATATTTGCGATCATTTTGGGAGATTTTTTTGAACACTGTCAATAAACTCTTTATAAGTTTCTTATAAATTGTCAACAAACTGTCATAAGCTTGATATTGCAAGTCATTTCAGAAGTAGTTGTATACGCACTATACGCCTGAATATAGGCACACAATTCGTCACCTCTTATTGAAAGCTGCGTAACATTAAGGCCCTACCGTAAAGTACTTGAGTTTTAGAGTTAATTTTTAGAAGTGAACAAAACCATCCCTGCCTGCCGGGATGGCCAAAGGATTAAATTAATTATTATTACTATTTATTTATTTATTATAAGGAAAGAGACCCATTTTTTTTGAGATATAAGCAAACAACCAAAAAACAGGTTATTTCCACCCCCCCCCCCCCTCCCACCTAGGACTGCGGGGACTTTCAGTATCTTGACCTTCAAGCACATGAATTGAGGAAAAATTCTACCCTCTCTAATGTTTTCTATTGGTAACTCGAAATTGCAGATACGCCAACTGGTGGTGAAAGCTTGAACTAGCACAAATGGGTCTTCTGATAGTAGATTGATCAGTGTTTAAATGACATATAAACAAAAACCTTAGACCATGAAATATATAGAAACGCTCTGGTGTCGATTTGGTGAGGCCAACATCTCCTATAGAACGTGACGTCATCTGTAGATAGGAACACCCAGAAATAGCATGGCCACTATAGGAATTATTATACATTGAGATAAATGTATCGTAGTTTAGATTATTTATTTTTGATTCCAATTATCGAAAATTAATATTAAATTAATATAACCAAAATATTTATGCGAGAACGTGACGTCATCTGTAGGCAATCTTGGCCTCACTTCACTCTGTGTGGAGAGGGCGTGTCTATATATTTCATGGTCTAAGACGAAAACCAATGTTTATTTATTGCATATGTTATTTGTGACAGCTACCCGATTGCGTTAGTTAAAATTTCTACCACGTATGGCGGATGCATCGTAACTTACCATTTACAAATAGCACCTTTTTGAGGGTTCGTTGACTGGACTAATAAATATTTTATATTTTTGTATAGATACTAATGTATAAAATGAATGATCTTCAAGTACCAAATACCTAGGCCTCTCTCAATGATTCTAATTATATGAGTATGTTCGATTCTCTGCAATAATCAAATGAGCTGATTGGGTTTATGATATGTGAAAGAGCCGTAATGAAGGCAGTAGGAGTTAGGATGAGAGCTGAGGAAGGGGTGATTAGAGGAATGTATGCTGACCTGCCGGGTGTTTGCTGAGGGCGCGGTGCCTATTTGCCAGCAACAGTGACCCAATGCCGGCAGGTTGCTACTTGCTGGGAAGGGAAGGGAAGGGTTCTAGCCCCCAAAAGGGTGATAGTGCATGTTTGTTCGTGCAAATCGGCTCAGGCAGGGCTGCCGAGGGGGGCCTCAGGGCTGTGGTCGATGCGACACGCGTGGGCGATCGCCACCCCCGGGGGCGGCAAGCAGGCAGGCCTACTGCCATAACGATATTAGCAAGGACCTACGAGGTAGAGACAGCTAGCCAGCTAGCTAGCTGTCTTACCGCCCTGGCTACTTTACAAATGGGAAATGCTCTCTCTCCCGAACGAACGAAAAAGCGCAATCAATAACAAAACGCCGTCATTTTTGGTGCATTATGATGATCTTTAAGGTCAGAAGGTCATTCATTCATTAAATAGAATATCAAAACTAATAAAGAAAAAAAAATTACACATTATTATCTACAGTCAAATTTGGTTTATTTTCCATTGTATGAAACATGTAATTGAATATCAAAGAATAATAAAAAAAAAAATTTACATATTTTTCAAATTTCAATTAAATTTATGAATTTACTCGTATATCATTCATTTATCGATGTATTTTTTTTTTTTTTTTTTAAGAAATATTAATTATTTTGAAGCTTTTATTTTTGTGATTGATTTGAATTATTTTGGTACTAAAATAACACATAAAAAATTAATTATAATAATTTATTCGCGTTCAATAAATAATTATAATTAATGTACTAGATGAAGGAGGAGGTATCATCCAAAGTTATGTAATCAGTGGGTTCAATAAAACACCTTTAATAAGACGTTTCGGCCTGAATTTCATTTGGCCATCTTCAGTCAATTAGGAGTTATACACAAAATGCGGTACACATATGTGATCGAACCAAGCCTTGTCAAAAATAAAAAAATTTCTAGCTTCATGTGAATTTTATAACGTGCCTGGACCCAAAAGTGTCAGAATGATAACGTTATAAATTTACATGAAGCTAAATTTTATTTTTATTTTTGACAAGCCTTGGTTCGATCACATATGCGTACCGCATTTTGTGTATAACTCTTAATTAACTGAACATGGCCAAATAAATTCAGGCTAAAACGTTTTATTAAAGGTGTTTTATTGAACCCAGTGATTCCATCTTTGAATGATACCTCCTCCTTCATCTAGTACAGTTTCATCACAGCCACGAACTCTAACAATAATTATAATTAATTATTATATGTGATTTTACTAAAAATTCAACTCTAAATTAATTATTTTTATAATATCGGTCCAACACTGCATCGGATCGCATACAGAGGGTTCCGTACTTTATAACTCTAAAAATACTCGTGGTGTAAAATTCATTCTTATGTGATAGTGAGAAGAAGGGAATAAGTGAATTTGTGAACTTTTTTCTAATTCTAAACTAAACTGTTTCTTAATGTCGTCTGTGTAAAAATCACAAAAATCGACTACTTTGGATCTTTCTCACGTCATTTTAAATAAAAAAAAAAAAAAAAATTACACCTAATTTTACTTAAAGTATCTTTACATATACCTTATACTCTATGGTAAAAAATATTCATTCTTTCGGCCCCACATAAAGTCCTTCATTCCCCCCACTTTTTTACTTTACCATACAGGGTATGGTCAATTATTGTAATCGTGCATGAAAAAAGTGTTTTTGTTCCTTCTTTTTTTAAAAATATCTCAAAAACGGCTGAAACTATTTTGATTAAAAAAATTGAGCGAAACCAAGACATTTTGTTCTACAAAAAAGCTCTAATAAGTGAACATCAAAAAAATTATATTTTTTGAGATAATAATTGTTTTGTCCAAATGTCTGTTAGTTAGTTAGTTAGTCCGTGCGTTACCAAATTTGTGGACGAGCTAGCTCAAAAACCAGTAGGAATATCGAAACCAGATTTCACACTTAGTTTTGGACCATTAAGCTTAAGAGCGGATTAGATTTTGGTGCATATCGACCCATAATTAAGGGGGCTGGAGATGGGGTTAAAAATTAAAAATATAGGCCGATTGAGCAAACTAAACCAAATTTTGTATACATAATCAGTGGACCCCCAGGAGTCTAAAAATGCAAAATCTAATCCCCCTTCTTCTTCTTCTTCGAGTGCCATACCCGAAACGGGTGTCGGCTCCTCTCCACATATACCTGTGCTGAGTGTGTTTAGTTGTTTTACACAGATATACGGGACCTAATTTTTAACGCCGGTTCCGAACGGCTAATTTGGAGAGGTTACTAGGCAATTATACTCTTGGTAGGTTGCCATTACTTTCCAAGAGGAGGCGACTGCAAATATCTATCTGCCGAGACTCGGTCTCGAACCAGCGATCTTCGAGTCAGCAAGCCAGCACTCTACCCACTGACCCACAGTCGCCTCTTAATCCCCCCTACATGATTATAAATATTTTAGGGGCCAGGTTGTATGGTAAAGTCAAGTGGATGGCCACATCAGAACACGTCAGCTTATTTTTCTTTATGGCCTCAGAAACAATCCATTTGGCCAGCTTGAATATTTTTTATTTATTTATATTTGGGTGCGCATTCTTGAGAACGATCGCAGAATAAGTCGATCAAAACGTCGTAGTATAATTGTAGGTATTATTTAATCTTGTTCAATAAATAATAATTATAATTTATTATGTGTGATTTAAGTAAAAATTCAAATTTTAACCAAATTAATCACAAAAATAAAAGCTTCAACAGCTTCATGATTAATATTAGATATTGTTAAAAGGATGGAATGAGAGAACGATCCAAGTAAGAAGAAAATAGCCTACCTTGTTGGTGGGTTGGAAGAAGATCTGAATTCCCGTACTATAACATGCATTCAGTTGAAACCCTTGCGGTCAACTAAACGTCGAAACAACGTAATGAATAGCAAGAGGGTCTTTCTTGGTGGATATTATTTATCTAATCAAATGTCGAGAAATATAAGAGAACTCGATTTGATTATATTATTAATGTTTGAAAAATAAATATCCATGCTTATTAGAAAAATTGTTTTCCGTGATAAGATAAGTTTCCTTCGTTTAAGAAAATAAAATAATTTATATCTAAGTATAAATTTATTAAATTGTACTAATATAAAAATTGAATTACGCTAATAATATACTTGTTAAATTGGCTTTTTACTTTTCCATACAGAGTATGGTCAAGTATTGTAATCGTGTATGAAAAAAATTGGTTTTTTTCCTTCTTTTTTTCAAAATATCTCAAAAACGGCTGAAACTATTTTGATTAAAAAAATTGAGCAAAACCATGGCATTTCGCTTTACAAAAAAGCTCGAATAAGTGAACATCGAATAAATTATATTTTTCGAGATAATAATTGTTTTGTTAAAATGTCTGTTAGTTAGTCTGTGCGTTACCAAATTTGTGGACGAGCTACCTCAAAAACTAGTGTGAATATCAAAACCAAATTTTACACGTAGTTTTGGTCGATTGAGATTAAGAGCTGATTAGATTTTGGTGCATATTGACCAAAAATTAAGGGGAGTGGAGGAGGGGATTGAAAATTAAAAATCTAGGAGGTTCGAGCAAATTCAACCAAATTCTGTATATATAATCAGTGGCCCTCCAGAAGTCTAAAAATGCAAAAACTAACCGCCCAAAATGGGGGGAGGGGGGTGGAGGGTCAAAAAATAAAAATGTTGGCTATTTACCAAACTCAATCAAATTTTGTATACATAATCAGTGGGTCCCTAGAAGTCTAAAAATGCAAAAACTAACCGCCCAAAATGGGGGGAGGGGGGTGAAGGGTCAAAAAATAAAAATGTTGGCCATTTACCAAACTCAATCAAATTTTGTATACATAATCAGTGGGTCCCTAGAAGTCTAAAAATGCAAAAACTAACCGCCCAAAATGGGGGAGGGGGTGAAGGGTCTAAAAATGAAAATGTTGGCCATTTACCAAACTCAACCAAATTTTGTATACATAATCAGTGTGTCCCTAGGAGTTTAAAAATGCAAAAACTAACCCCCCTCCCCTACATGATTATAAATAATTTTATTAAATATTAATGTAAGTGAGGGGCCAGGTTGTATGGTAAAGTCAAGTGGATGGCCACATCAGAACACATCAGCTTATTTAAGGATTATAAATGATTGCTATGAACATGTAGATTTTTATTAAAATAAAATATTTACAATATAGGATGTTTATCAATTAAATACTTTACCTATAAAAATATAGAATAGAATTTATAAGTCCTTATTCTAATGATTTTATCGTAACACAGATACAATTAACAAAATAGGATATTCTATTAATTAAAATAGAAATGAGAAAAAATGTATTTCAACTCAAATTATAAACAAATAAATAAACAACAATGAAAAGTGAATAAACAATAACATAAAAGTCCCTAAACCAAACAGTCAAACACAAAAGTCCCTAAACCAAAGAATGAAATTCACATATTAATTTAAATTTATCATTTTATATTCTTCAAATATTATTTTAATATTGAAAATCGTATTCAAGAATTGTGTTTTTTGGGTTCTTTCTTTTTTTCATGGGCAAATATTTTCTTATTTTAAATTTTTATAGCAATAAGACGATCTTTCCTAAGTTGGGAATTTATTCTAATCGGCTACTGGTCAAAGGAAATCACCTCAAATTTATTTTCATTGTACCTATATACGGTATTGAAAAACCCTTTGTGTATTCAAAATTTCGAATGGGCCAATTATATTTTTTGTGTAATACTATACAAAATACCGATTATATAACGACTAGGGTATATTGTTGGCCATGGAGGCTACGCCCAATTGACTCGCTAGTGGTTTTTAAATAATTATTTAAATTTCATAATTTATTTTTATCTAAATCAATACATAATGATTATTATTTATTTTTTAATTGTTAAGAATAAATAAATTGAATTTGCTTCTTTCCAGTAATTTATTTTGTTTTTCAAATGGTTAACCATTGGAATTATGGAGGCTACCATTGGATTAACCATTTTGAAAAACAAAATAAATTACTGTAAATTCAATTTATTTATCCTTAACAATAAAAAATTAATATATCAGTACACACCAAGCCAGCAAAATTCTTATAATTATTATTTATATCAGAACTGACAATCCAGTGACGTTTTTGGAAGTCAAAGGATTTTATAAATGAAAAAACTATAAAAAATAAAAATAATATATAATTTTTCATTTTTTACTTTACGATACAGGGTATGGTCAAGTATTGTAATCGTGCAAGAAAAAAGTGCTTTTTTTCGAAATATCTCAAAAACGGCTGAAACAATTTTGATTAAAAAAATTGAGCAAAACCATGGCATTTTCGCTCTACAAAATAGCTCAGATAAGTGAACATCGAAAAAATTGTATTCTTCGAGATATTAATTATTTTGTCCAAATATCTGTTAGTACGTTAGATGGTACGTTACCAAATTTTTGTGGACGCTTTAGCTAAAAAACTAGTATTAATATCAAAACAACATTTCACATGTAGTTTTAGTGCATTGAGATTAAGAGCTGATTAGATTTTGGCTGAGATCGATCCAAAAATTAAGGTGGGGGGGCGGAGGGGGTAAAAGTAAAATTATAAGATTTTCAAACTAAAACAACAGATAAAAATGAAATATACAATAAAATGAACCTATAAGAAAAAAGAGAGTTATTATTTTCTTCGGCGACCGAAATTGGGGGGATTTAAAAAAATAAAACTATTAATATAAGTTGTAGATACTTTAATAGATTTGTAGTAAATTTCGCATATGCACTCTATATAACCTTATGAAAATTTCCTAGATAATGAGATAGGAATCAAGTTTCTAGGATGAGTGGTTTTCATTTTATAAAGGAAAAACTGCAATCGCCCCTTAAGGAGGCGATAATTTAGTAGGGGGCGATTGGGGGCGATGAGTATTCAAAAGAGGGGGGGGATTAAAAAACTCTCACCTGCAAAGAAATTCACTTGCGAGTTGTTAAATGTAATTTTCAATCTCAAATATACTTAAATAATGTTAAATTAATATTTTTTGGAAAAAATATTTAAATTTCTAATAAATTACAAAGAAAAACTCTTGTTAACGCGGCATTTAGAGTATTTTTTTCTTGATAATAATATAATTCTTTATAATGGTAATATTTTGGAGTAGCAGGCGGTATGTCCTTTGATGCTGGAACATGCCTTATTTGACAATAGGATGGTGGGACTTTACAATTCCCACTTTTTGAACCTCAATAAATTTAATTTATGTTTGTCATATTTTGGGTTAAGAGATTAAGTCCTGTCGGAAGGCTTTTTAACTGAAGGAAACACCAGATTTCAATACTAAATTCATTGATTGTGGTTTTTCTAATTTTCGACTTTGCGTGGGAATTTTCAAAGAGAATAATTTCTAGAAAATAGGCAGGCTTCAATATTTTGAACCAAATAAAACTGCTTTGGTTCTTTTTATATACGATAATAAAATTGTTTAAAATAATACAACTGCTTTATTATTTACACTTTAGGCATACAATGAAAATGAAAAGGGGGCGATAGGTGTTAGTAAACCTCCAGAAAGGGGCGATGGGCCACAAAAGGTTGGGAACCACTGATCTAGTCGCTCTCGTGCCCACAGATCTCTTCTTTATTTTTCTAGTTCAGGATCAACATAAAATTAAAACTACAAACAGCATCATTTTTAGTAGTTTCACTTTAATTTTTTTGATTTCATTCATGTTATTAATAGTTTTTGATCGATTGTCAAAAAAAAATAATAAACAAATAAATAAAATGTTTTAAAAATTGTGCCTTGCTTGGTTCATTTGTAGATTTTTTCCACGATATTGTATTAAAAAAAAAAAAAAAAAATTGAATTTTTTACTATGTTAGTCTTATCTGAAAAAAAAGAGAAAATTCCAAATGAAAGCTCTTTCACGAGAAGTGTGTGCGAGAGAGAAAGAGAGAGAAAATACTTCCATTTATATTTAAAACCGTTGGAGACTTATTTTTTCTGAAAATTCTGTCACTCTTTCATATATCAAAGAGAGACTCAGTGTCGATGAGACAGAAATAAAATAACCCTGCATTATTTTGCCTTTATTTAATTTTTCACTTTTCGTGTCAGAGAATTAATTATTCAGTTTTAGTTTTTAAATACAATCCTATATTTGGGGATTCTACGGTAACTGTGGCACCGCGATCTGACGACGGATTCTTTTAGAACTGAACAAATGCATTTTTTTAATCGAGGTGAAATGTTGTCCTCTTTAATTTACTATAAGACGGTTATTTACAAAATATGGACCGTTTTCTAGTTATAAGCGAAAAACTGGAAAAAGGGAACTTTAACCCTCTACCCTTTCGAACTCAACCCCCACCCCCGGGGACTTTTGTCACACATTAACCCAAGTCTAAGGGACGATAGCACCCTCCACAACGCTCAATCCTTACTAGACAATCGCGCAAACATAGCCTCCTCAATAAATTCAGATTTAAGCATGCTTAAAAATGGGGATCTCACAATTTGGTAAACTTTAATGCTGGCAAAACACAGTGCTGCCTAATTTCTAGGCGCGCAGATAGGAACCTTCCGGACATTTCCTTTGATTCGAGCTCATTGGAATTCCGTAATAAAATATCAATGTTAGGTGTCACCTTAGGTTCTGACCTCTCTTGGAATGACCATATTATCTCAGTAGCAAAAGCTGCAGCATGTAAGCTTGGCTTTCTTTTCCGAACCAAACGATTTTTCACCCCCACTCAACTCCTTATATTATACAAGGCTCAAATTCGCCCCTGTCTTGAATATTGCTCGCATTTGTGGAGAGGAGCCTCCAAGTATTCTCTTAATACCTTAGATGCAATTCAGAGGCGAGCTATCAGACTGATAGGCGATCCTACATTAACTGACACTCTCGACTCCCTAGCCCATCGTAGATCTGTCTCCGCCCTATCCTTTTTTATAGATATTACCATGGCTTTTGTTCTGACGAAATAAAATCGATAATCCCACCAAAGGCCTCATTTGCCCGAAATACACGATTTTCTAAAATTCAACACCCCTACGCGCTTAAACTAGATACTAATCGAACAAACGCATTCGCCAATTCATTTATCCCTATGACATCTAGAGACTGGAATTCTCTTCCCCCGACCGTCTTTCCAGCTACTTATAACCTTCAAACTTTCAAGACCAGCATCCACAGATACCTTCGACCTCTACCCAATCCCTAAATCTCCCCTTATCTTCACGTTACAAGGGTCCACCACGGACTTCAGAGGTTGTACCTTCTTGGTGCAACTTCTTCTTGTATCAATATCATTATAAAAAAAAAAAAAAAAAAAGCGTTTAAGACCATTTACAAAACTCTGGGATTTTTTTCTACCGATTTATCTAATTTGACTGGGCTAAAAGCCATGTGGATGGCCACAACAGTTTATTTATTTATTTTTTAATATTACCATTTGGAATTTAAATTTACTGTTGTTCTCTGTTCTGGCCACATCTGTTTATTTATTTATTTATTTATTTTTAATACACTGAAGTGCAAAAAAATTGATCCACCAATAAAAACTTCATCATCAGCCTGTCGATAGCGACAATCCCACTGCTGAATATAGGCCTCTTCCATCAAATGGAAGGGGGTTGGAATTAAGTCACCACGCTTGCCAGACGGATTGGTGACTAGGAATCAGATTTTAGCCGGTCAAATATCAATGCAGGGACTCGGACTCGAACCCGGGACTCCTGCTTAGAAGGCTAGTGTCTTTAAGCTCTCGGCTAATCCGATTCCTATTAAATAGTAAATCATTTTAATCTGGGGGCACGGCAGTGCCCCAGCCAAGTTAGATTCGAGCACGGATGTGTACCAGACTACCCTTTACAGTTTACAGGAAACAACTCAGGCCATTTTGACGCCTCTGTAACTTCGTAATGGAAACTTCTACATGGCTGAATTTTTTTTTCCAGAATACTGGTCCATAAGCTTAACTAAATTACAAAATTTCATATTTCTACTGTTTATACCATCCAAGTAACAAGAAGCCAAAGATAGGATTTTTCGTCACTGACTCACTCACTCACTCACTCATCAAAATTCTAGAGTACTTCCGCTAACCCTAGAATGCTGAAATTTGGCAGGAAGGTAGAGTTTGGGGTACAATTAATGGGAAAAATCCAAAAATCGAAACTTCCCCTTCTTCAGGACCTAAAATGAAGGGGTGAAAGTTATAGAATTAATTAACATATACTAAAAATTCAATGAACCTAGAATGCTGAAATTTGGCATACTGGTATAGCTTGACACATTAATAAAGTAGGAAATTGAAACACCGAAACTTTTCCTTCTTCAAGGCCCGAAATGAAGGGGTGAAAGTTATAGGCTTAATTAACATAAACTAAAAATTCAATGAACCTAGAATGCTGAAATTTGGCATACTGGTAAAGCTTCACATATTAATAAAGGACCTTCTTCAGGGCCCGAAATGAAGGGGTTAAATTTATAGGATAAATCCAAGTTACTAAAAGAAGTGAAATCTCAACAAAAACACTTGTGTAAAAAAAGGCCAATTTCGACCAACAAAATCCCTTTGCCAAAAAAAGTAGTGGGATCTAATGTATTGCCAAGTTCAACATCATCAATTTATTAAATGAGTCGATAATATATTAGTAACTTCAATTAAAACGCATGTTTTTCATTTCACATGTCCCTCTATATTTTTTATTGATTTCACATTTTTATTTGAAATTATTTTCATAAAACTTGGCTTTTTCGCATTATTATGTATGTCACGAATTACTAGTTACCATATCATGGGATCTTAATAAGAGGGAGTGGTGGAGGCCCTATCAAACAATAATAATAATAATTTAATGCGTAAAAGCCAAGTTTTAGGAAAATAATTTCAACTAAAAATGTGAAATCAATAAAAAATATAGAGGGACATGTGAAATGAAAAACCTGCGTTTTAATTGAAGTTACTAATATATTCTCGACTCATTTAATAAATTGATGATGTTGAACTTGGCACCACAGATCTCACTACTTTTTTTGGCAAACGGATTTTATTAATCGAACTTGGCCTTTTTTACACAAGTGTTTTTGTTGAGATTTTTTTTACAAGAAACCCTACACTATTGAAATTATTGCTTATTGAAAGTGTAGGTACTTGCCACTTGTCGTTGCTTTAGCCCTTGATTAATTAGGCACACACAATTTGAACTGCTTGAACTTCAGAAATATCCATTTTGTATATTTTATATTTCTATCAATGATGCTTAATTCAAAATTATTCATTTTATTTATATTTCAAATCGAATTTGATCTTTTATTAAAAATTTATTTAAATGTCAATTGATTTTGAGAAAGTATGATAATTTGTAATTGTATCTTTTAATTTAATTTCAATTTTTTTTTTTTTTTTATAAAATTCAAAAATTATCAACAATATTTATTGAATATATTAGTTTAAGATTTATTAGAACAAATTATATGAATATTTGTAAAAATTTTAAAAATAATTTGCCATTTAATAAAGTTTTTATTGGTGGGTCGATTTTATTGCACCGTAGTGTATTTCCTTTGGAATTGAAATCTACTGTTGTTCTCTTTGTTGGGAGATTTTTGAGCGGTAGTCGAGGGAATATTTTCGTGCATTATTAAACTAAGTTATAACATATTATACCACATATTTAATTATTTATAAAAACTAATAAAAATATAATAAATTATTGTATTAATATAAAATGTATTAATTAATTTTCCATACTGGAGAGACATTAATCATTGGGCGATGAATTCCAAGTGTGTCTGACCAAAAAGCAATTTAATAGATAATTTAGATATGGTACTATAATGTTTTAAAATTATAAATTGTGGTGTTTTTTGAGGCTCCTGAAAACCTTGAAAACAGATGTAATGTCTTCGTTAAGAAAAAGGAAATAAAATTTCTTTATATTCTAACAAATTTATTTTCATGAAAAAATTATGAGACGTTTCGGCGGACACTCTCACACCATCATCAGTCTACAAGGAAAACATAATCTCAATTACAGCAAATTACCAATTACATGTCATTCTCAAGATACATAAATAAATCAGATAAGAACTTTTCATATTATGTTATTTACCTGGAGAGTATTTTGTTATTAATATAGTATGTCAATATATATTGAATTTTTTATCTTATTTATTTAGGTTTATTAAAATTAATTATAATTTGTTATTTTTATTACAAGCTTTTTGATTAAAATGTTATTATTTGTAAAAAGAAAATGACATTCTACACAGACATATGTACAATATTATGAAAAGCTTGGGTGAGTTCTTTTCTTCTTTTATCTTGAGAATGACATGTAATTAGTAATTTACTGTAATTATGATTTTGTTTTCCTTGTAGACTGATGATGGTGTGAGAATATCCGCCGAAACGTCTCATAAGTTTTTCATGAAAATAAATTTGTTAGAATATAAAGAAATTTTATTTCCTTTTCCTAACGAAGACATTACATATGTTTTCAAGGTTTTCAAGAGCCTCAAAAAACACCACAATTTATAATATTAATAGATAATGTTTCATTAGACAAATCCTGACCTAGCAAGCAAGCAAGCAATGTAGGGGCTTAGAACATACATATATGGTAGTATATAGATTCAATTTATAAATATCCATCCTGATACTCCTGCTTGCTATATATAATCAGCTTATTACTACTATTTCCCTGTAATAAACTTTCCATTACTCTACAAGCATACAGGTTTATTATAATAAGCTTATAATAATATCTAATATATTACCTATATCTAGCTACTATTATTATTACTACTATAAATAATATTATGTACAGGGTGTTTAGAAAAAGCCTTCCAAGACTTCATGGGTGATTCCCCACATCAAAATTAGATGATGCCATTTCGAGCTGTTTTCGATTCTCCCATAACTCAAAAACAATCAGACCTACACACTTGAAATTTTACGTGTCTAATAAGGCCCCCTTGAACATCTAGAATTCCAAATTTCATGTATAAACCTATTAAATTGAAAGTTTTTGTGCCGAGAGTAGCAGAATTTTTATATATTGAAGGCTACAATAAAAGAGTGTGTCCTCTGCTGGAATTATAAATTTTATTTATTTAAAACGAGACTATAGTTTCGAGGGCTTTGCCGTCTTCATCAGTCTAATACAATGGATTCACAGGAATTAATTTATGAATAATAATTCATTAATTAATTCCTGTGAATCAATTGTAATAGACTGACGAAGACGGCAAAGCTCCTCGAAACTATCCCAGGTACAAGGCCCAAATCCGCCCCTGTCTCGAATACGGCTCTCATCTATGGAGAGGAGCCTCAAAATATTCTCTTGCTACCCTGGATGCAATTCAGAAACGAGCCGTCAGGCTAATTGACGATTCTAGCCTCACCGACTCCCTCGACTCGCTAGCTCATCGAAGAGATGTCTCTGCCCTTTCCCTTTTCTATAGATACTATCACGGCAGGTGCTCTGATGAGATAAAATCAATAATTCCCCCCAAACATGCTTTGCACGCAGCACACGTTTTGCCGACTCCCAACACTCTTTTGCTGTCAAATTGGAAAAGTGCCGGACCACTTCATTCGCGAATACATATATCCCCATGACTTCAAGGAACTGGAACTCTCTCCCAGCCTCTATCTTTCCCAGCACCTATGATCTTCAAACCTTCAAAACCAGGGTGCATAGACACCTGCGTCTACAACCTCTCTCTTAATCAACTTTCCTTCTCTTCGGTAATGCAAGGGTCTTTCGAGATCCATAGGGGCTACATCTTTACTGGTGCACCCCTTCTTGCATTCGATTGCATTAAAAAAAAAAAAAAAAAAAAAAAGGTAACACACAATATCCTCAGAATATTCTAAGATTTAAATGTCCTTAGAATATCCTTAGAATATTCTTAGGATATTGTGGTTACCTGGGATATAGTCTCGTTTTAAATAAATAGAATTTATAATTCCAGCAGAAGACACACTCTTTTATTGTCTCCTTCAATAAATAAACCTATTATAGAGCTTGAGTTATTAAGGCATGAAAAGTGCCATTTTTAACACTGGCTCATTCATCAAAAACCTAGCGTACTTCCACTGATCCTAGAATGCTCAAATTTGGCATACTGGTAGTGTTTGGGGTACAATTAAAGGGAAAAAGCGAAACTTTCCCTTCGTCAGGACTTAAAATGAAGGGGGTGAAATTTATAGTCATAATTAACATAATATAGTAAAAATATCCAGAAGATTTATCGTCTTTTTAAGGGGAAAAATAATATTATATTGGCCAATGGGGATTTTGATTTCTTTAACTTCATTTATTATGTGAGTTATTAATGTCAGTCAAGAGAAAAAATAAAAACTAATATCAAAGACATTTTCTATCTTCTCATTCCAAACGTCAATATTAGATTCATTAATAATTTTATATAACGAACCCGGACTTGGTTTAAAATTATTATTATTAGTAAATAAGTATAGAGCGACATTCATCAAAGTCCTAAGGAGGAAAAAAAAGGGAAAAAAGTGAGAATGAATTGTGTTTGACTTCCACCGATTAACTAGAATTACCGACTCGTAAACAATAATAGAAATGAAGCTGTTTAAGCTTTTATTTTTGTGATTAAAATTTGAAAATTATAATTATTTATTTAACACGAACAAATAATACAACGACGTTTCTATCGACTTATTCTGTGATCGTTCTCAAATATGAGCACCCACTCCGATTATAGGTTAACTGAGCCAATCACGTGTCGGTCAGGCTAATATAGTCAGTCCGACAGGGAGCGTTGAGGTCGTCAGTGTGTTGGTTTTTTAACCGACTTCAAAAAAGGAGGAGGTTCTCTATTCGATTGAATTTTTTTTTTTTTTTTTTTTTTTTGTGCCTATGTTAACTCATATCTCCGCCAATTGTCAACCGATTTTGAAAATTTTTTTTGCATTGGGTCCAGTCTAGCTTCCGATTGGTCCCATTTTTTTTCGATTTTTTTCCATAGGTATTAGACCTTTTTTATTAGGTTTGTTTAGACCTAACCTCTTTGTTTATGAACCGATTTCGATGGTTCTTTTTTTATCCGAAAGGGGTGTCTTAGGGATGGTGTCATATTAATTTGGTCAAGTTCTGATGATATAATCACTATTAATAACATCACTAAAAAGAGAAAAATAAAAAATTTTAAGAAAAATAAAAACCGACTTCAAAAAATTAAATGCAACAAATATAAAAATACACTAAAAGGTATAAAATAATTATTATCTTATTTAGTTACAACTAAACGACGAAATATTAACACGAAATTACTTTTTGAAGTTGGTGCCAAACATATACCTTTTATGAATCGCACTCGACGGATCTTACTTAGTACGTTTGGCGGGTACGCTCGCTTATAGGTATAGTTTGTTTGGCACCGACTTTAAAAAGTAATTTCGTGTTAATATTTCGTCGTTTAGTTGTAACTAAATAAGATAATAATTATTTTATACCTTTTAGTGTATTTTTATATTTGTTGCATTTAATTTTTGAAGTCGGTTTTTATTTTTTCTTAAAAATTTTTATGACTGGACTGTACATGGAGTCTATATAAGCTCTACCAACATGTAATTGGCTCACTTACGTGGCTGACCGTTTTGGACTCAGAATGATCGCGGACCCGGCGGCGGAGGCCAGAGTGAACGACGCGGAAATACACGTAGCCCTAGACGTGAAACCCCTGGACGAGGTCGTCAAAAACCTAAACGACCGTTTCTACAAAAGGCTCCCGCTGAAATACAACCCAATGCCAAAAACATTCATAAAAAAAACCTATAAAAAGAAGTGTGAAGCACACTAGTTAGAGTTAGAAACCCTCCCTCTCCCCAATCAACTTGTAAATAACCCCCTCCCCCATTATTTGTATAGGTCTTTTATAAAAAAAAATTCCTGTAGGGGCGGGGAGTTTCACCCCCTACGATTAATCCTGGACAGGCCTCCACTTGTAGAAGGCGCGGGTTTCACCCCCTTCGCTCATAGGGGTGAAATAAACAATAACACACATTCACTTCTTTATATATATTTATTTACAAAAAGGGGTTATATACAGATTCGTGTCTAGGGGGTCATCGTGAAAACATCGTAATACACCTCGTCTTAAAATTAATGTGTCATCTTAAGCGGCTCTCGACTTCAACTAACTATAAACTCAAATCGACAAGCATCTTAACCATCACTCGTTTCTCAATTGGATATAAACTCGACAAACTAACACATACACAAGCATGTCATTTCGACCAGGGCTCGTTTCCAACTAACTACCAGTTGTTGACAATTCACCCTTGGCAGCCACACAAACACATAGACATAGACACATGCATATGAGTGTCAGCCGGCCAATCCTCTTGAACACAAAAGGCTCGCTACCAAGAAGGAATGCGGCCTTCGCAAGGGCAGAAAGCCCAAACATCTGTCGAACACATGATTTTAAACAGAAATCAAGAATTACTAAATTAAATGCTTAATTAATCAAATCCCACAAATTCGGCTATCCTGATAGTTTTAACGACCCGTTAAAACAAAATAATCTTAATCTTGTATAGAAAAACAAATTATACTAAAGTCCACAAAATCGTATGAAAAATCACTCGATACAATCTAAATCAAATCACTCTTAACACATAAAGCAATTTTCAACGTCTTAAACATAATAATTATATAGAAATAATATGTAACTTAATTTTAAAAGAAGATCATTTTAACAAAAATGATGATCTCCACATCTATAAGAATAATAAAGTATTAGACTTCCTCTTATATCTAAAATTGTTTCATTCCTTCAATTCAAAAATCAAATTCTTCCACGTTTAATTTAAATTTAATTAATAATCATAAAAATTTAAATTTAAATTCTCTTTTCAAATGATCTCATTAAAATTTAACCCGAATCAAATATAAAATTTCTCAAGATTCCCATCTTTAATTTTAAAATTTCTTCGAATTTAAATTTTGAATTGAATTGAATATCTCGTCTTCAAATTAAATTCTTTTATTAAAATCTACCTATTTAACTCTGAACTTAATTTCTCTCTTTCAAAATTTGAAATCTAAAATTAATCATTCAACGTTCAAAACAAAATTATACTTCATAAAAACAAACTAATTTTTTAAACAAAAACCAAAAAAATTTAAGAACGATTGATTGCTCAAACTTCAATCTTAATCAAAAATTTCGTCCTCATAATTTAAATTAAATTATAAATTTTAATCTAGCTACAATAATTATTCAAGAAAACCTTTATCCATTTTTCTACGTCTCGTATTGTTCGTAGGGTTCGTTTTCTCTTGGGTGGCGAGCTGCACGTTTTCACACATATACACTCACACTTCACTATGGGTGGGAATTTTTCGGGATGGTCAATGCACTGCAAAAACACTTGTTTACACACACGGACAAACACCCACACTCGCAAACCCACGAACCGCGCACCTGGCGTAAAAATCGCGTGACATCTTTCCTCGATCAAAAATAAAATTATTTTCAGAACACCTCAAACGTATATATTCACCAATATTTTTCACAAATTTAATTAATGAATAGCGTTTATTATAAATGATTTTTGAAATATCACTTACGCTAGTATGCGTCACGTTTTGGAGAAGCTTTTTTGTTGCTATACCTGGGCGGTTATTATTCATCCTTCGTTGCGTATCTTTTTCTTTATCTCTTGTTTCTAACAAAGAGCACTCTTTCATCTCTTTGTTGACTCTTCTTTCTTCTCGCAAATCCATAATTAAATTGTTTTTTTCTATTTCTCTGTCTTGGCTCTCATCCTCAAACAATTCACCTTTTTCAAGTATTTTCCTTGGCGTTAATTCTTCAAATTCTTCTTTCAGCTCATCTGCCAAGTAGGCAATTTCTTTCACACCACTTTCACCCAAATCAACTACGTCCTCCTCGTCAACATCTTCGTTTTCATCCAAATCGACATCGGCGATTTCTTCTTTGAACCTCTCCTTGTTGCCGTCGTCATCGGCGTCGTCCTCGTAGGCGTCCTGAAAGGGAACTTTCTCGCAAAATGAAACATCTTCTTCGTAGACCTCGCTATGGACAAAGCAATCCTCTTTGCTTTGTTCAACATCGTCGTCGTCGTCGTCGTGCTGTAATCGGCCTTGAAAGGGGGCTTTCTCGCAAAATGAAACATCTTCTTCGTAAACCTCGCTATGGACAAAGCAATCCTCTTTGCTTTGTTCAACATCTTCGTCGTCGTCCTCGTCGTCTTTTTCATCTTTTTGCGAGAATTCCTCTTTCAGAGCTGTTTCGAGCAAACTCCAAGAAGTCAAACCTCTTTCGCTTTGAATATAATCTTTCGCATAGCCTGCTAGCGACATCTTCACCAGAAAAAATAGTTCCGTCGAACCCCATCCGGATTCTTCAACTAAATCCTGAATCTCTTTGATCCACTGTTCGATTGAAATGCTCCCCGTTCCGTCGAACTTTTCAATCGAATTCCTGGCTTCGCAGAAGCTCCGGAAAATTCATCTCCCCCCAGCTGTTTAGCTGGTTGTCCGTCGTCCCGCGCGTGTCTTTTGATTTTGAAAATTTTTTTTGCATTGGGTCCAGTCTAGCTTCCGATTGGTCCCATTTTTTTTTCGATTTTTTTCCATAGGTATTAGACCTTTTTTATTAGGTTTGCTTAGACCTAACCTCTTTGTTTATGAACCGATTTCGATGGTTCTTTTTTTATCCGAAAGGGGGTGTCTTAGGGATGGTGTCATATTAATTTGGTCAAGTTCTGATGATATAATCACTATTAATAACATCACTAAAAAGAGAAAAATAAAAATATTTTAAGAAAAAATAAAAACCGACTTCAAAAAATTAAATGCAACAAATATAAAAACTACACTAAAAGGTATAAAATAATTATTATTTTATTTAGTTACAACTAAACGACGAAATATTAACACGAAATTACTTTTTGAAGTCGGTGCCAAACATATACCTTTTATGAATCGCACTCGACGGATCTTACTTAGTACGTTTGGAGGGTACGCTCGCTTATAGGTATAGTTTGTTTGGCACCGACTTTAAAAAGTAATTTCGTGTTAATATTTCGTCGTTTAGTTGTAACTAAACAAGATAATAATTATTTTATACCTTTTAGTGTATTTTTATATTTGTTGCATTTAATTTTTTGAAGTCGGTTTTTATTTTTTTCTTAAAAATTTTTATGACTGGACTGTACATGGAGTCTATATAAGCTCTACCAACATGTAATTGGCTCACTTACGTGGCTGACCGTTTTGGACTCAGAATGATCGCGGACCCGGCGGCGGAGGCCAGAGTGAACGACGCGGAAATACACGTAGCCCTAGACGTGAAACCCCTGGACGAGGTCGTCAAAAACCTAAACGACCGTTTCTACAAAAGGCTCCCGCTGAAATACAACCCAATGCCAAAAACATTCATAAAAAAAACCTATAAAAAGAAGTGTGAAGCACACTAGTTAGAGTTACAAACCCTCCCTCTCCCCAATCAACTTGTAAATAACCCCCTCCCCCCTTATTTGTATAGGTCTTTTATAAAAAAAAAATTCCTATGAAATAAAAATTGCAAATGTAATAAAATGTAAATAAACATAATTGTAAATGATAAGGCCAATGGCCGTGACAATTAGATATAAGTTAGCATTTTAAGGTTTCAATGAACATACAAATTTCAATAAAAACCAATTATAAAACTAAAAAAAAAATTGGCTCAGTTAACCTATAATTGGAGTGGGTGATCATACTTGAGAACGATCCCAGAATAAGTCGATCGAAACGTCGTAGTTATATTGTATTATTTGTTCGTGTTCAATAAATAATTATAATTCATTATCTGTAATTGAAATAAAAATTCAAATTTTAATAATATTCTAATGTTACAAACTTGTTCATTCCACACAATCTTCACTTATCCTCCGCACTTGAATACAAAGCAACGCTAAAATTAAAAATTACACTAAAATAATGAATAAAGTGGAACACTTCTTCCGAACATGGCATTTTTATAAAATTTCTACCCCCGAAAAAACCCTACTTTTATCTGATAAATACTTCTATCGAAATATCTGGATTAACCACTTGAATTAATTAGAAAAATAGAAAGAAACAATTGAATGTTATTAATCCTCCTTAAAAATAAGCTGACGTGTTCTGATGTGGCCATCCACTTGACTTTACCATACAACCTGGCCCCTAAAATTATTTATAATCATATAGGGGTGGGGCTAATTTTTCATTTTTATACTTCTGGTATCCCACTGATTATGTATACAAAATTTGGTTGAGTTTGGTAAATGGCCAAGATTTTCATTTTTTGACCCTACACTCCCCCCCCCCCATTTTGGGCTGTTAGTTTTTGTATTTTTAGACTTCTGGGGGTCCACTGATTATGTATACAAAATTTGGTTGAGTTTGCTCAAATGGCCTACTATTTTTAATTTTTAACCCCCCTCCACCCCCCTTAATTTTGGGTTGATATGCACCAAAATCTAATCAGCTCTTAATCTCAATGGACCAAAACTACCTGTGAAATTTGGTTTAGATATTAACATGAGTTTTTGAGCTAGCTCGCCGATAAAAATTTGGTAACGCACAGACTAACTAACAGACATTTTGACAAAACAATTATTATCTCGAAAAATATAATTTTTTCGATGTTCACTTATAAGAGCTTTTTTGTAGAGTGAAATGCCCTGGTTTCGCTCAATTTTTTTAATCAAAATAGTTTCAGCCGTTTTTGAGATATTTGAAAAAAAAGAAGGAAAAAAACACTTTTTTCATGCACGATTACAATACTTGACCATATCCTGTATGGTAAAGTAAAAAAGTCTTTTGAAAAGGAAAATAAAGTAAATTTAAGGTAGATTTTTTATCTTTTTTAGAATAAAAATTAAAAAAAAAATAATAATAAAATAAAATATAACAACAAGTTGAGAATAGAAATATAACGAGAAGAGAAATGATATCATATAAAAGCTTAATTATAAAATGAATGAAGAAAGTTGAAAGTGTAAAATGTCAAAAAAGATTACTTGTCTCTGATTATAAAATGTACTAGGTACTTGTATGTGTCATCAGCCGACAATTTAATAAAAATCAAGTTAATGAGAGCAGACGCGAAGGAGGGGGTTTACTACTTGATTGAAGTTCAAGATAAGGTCCTTTGGCAGAGGCTGTGGGTGGGACTCGATAGAAATCAGGACAAAATCAAAAGTGAGACGAGACAAAAGGGACTGAAGCAGGAAGTAAGAACGAGCCAAAGAGAAGGACATGGTGGCAGAAAAAGCACACCTCGAACTCTATGACGTAGCTAAAGAATGTAGATAAGAATTATTACATTTTTTTTTTAATGCAATCGAATGCAAGAAGGGGTGCACCAGTAAAGATGTAGCCCCTATGGATCTCGAAAGACCCTTGCATTACCGAAGAGAAAGGGAAAGTTGATTATGTGAGAGGGTGTAGACGTAGGTGTCTATGCACCCTGGTTTTGAAGGTTTGAAGATCATAGGTGCTGGGAAAGATAGAGGCTGGGAGAGAGTTCCAGTTCCTTGAAGTCATGGGGATATATGTATTCGCGAATGAAGTGGTCCGGCACTTTTCCAATTTGACCGCGAAAGAGTGTTGGGAGTCGGCAAAACGTGTGCTGCGTGCAAAGCATGCTTTGGGGGGAATTATTGATTTTATCTCATCAGAGCACCTGCCGTGATAGTATCTATAGAAAAGGGAAAGCGCAGAGACATTTCTTCGATGATGGCATTTGATAGAATTCCGATTCAATCTTATTATATCAAACGAGCAAAAATTGTATATATATCCGGTCGGGTTCTCGAAAACGGCTTAAACGATTTGGATGAAATTCACGTGTTAGGAGGGTTTTGTGTTGGACATTCGATCTGTCACGGTCTCATCTTCGGCTAAGTTGTTTTTGATGGGTTTTTTGTTAATTGGAATAATTATTCACAGGTGGTTGTTTCGATAAAAATGTTTATTTACATTTTTATTCAATTTCCTTTTAGTAAATAATTGGTTTTTTAATTTTATATCCCACAATAAGATCATTATAATTATTATTATATATTAAAAGTTGGGAAATTTAATTGATTAAAAATGGAGTTTTAAAAGCCACAAGCGTATTTTTATGTTCTAAAATTTGTCAAACAAACTATACCTATAAGCGAGCATATCCTCCAAACGTACTAAGTAAGATCCGTCGAGTGCGATTCATAAAAGGTATATGTTTGGCACCAACTTCAAAAAGTATTTTCGTGTTAATATTTCGTCGTTTAGTTGTAACTAAATAAGATAATAATTATTTTATACCTTTTAGTGTATTTTATTTGTTGCATTTAATTTTTTGAAGTCGGTTTTTATTTTTTTCTTAAAAATTTTTATTTTTCTCTTTTTAGTGATGTTATTAATAGTGATCATATCATCAGAACTTGACCAAATTAATATGACACCATCCCTAAGACACGCCCTTTCGGATAAAAAAAGAACCATCGAAATCGGTTCATAAACAAAGAGGTTAGGTCTAAACAAACCTAATAAAAAAGGTCTAATACCTATGAAAAAATTCGAAAAAAAATGGGACCAATCGGAAGCTAGACTGGACCCAATGCAAAAAAAATTTCAAAATCGGTTTGGAATTGGCGGAGATATGAGGTAACATAGGCACAAAAAAAAAAAAAAAAAAAAAATCAGTCGAATAGAGAACCTCTTCCTTTTTTGAAGTCGGTTAAAAATGGAGTTTTAAAAGCCACAAGCGTATTTTTCTGTTCTAAAATTTGGCAATTTAATTGATGAAATAAAAAATTGTTATTTAATTAAAAAAAATTATTATAGGGTATTTATTTATATACCTTTACATATATACACATAATCTGTGGGCCACTACAAGACTTTAATTTCAAAAACTGGGTAAGGGGGCGGGGGCGGGGGTGGAGGTAACCGTGGGGAAGATGTGGGGTGGGGGGAGGAAGTGGTTTTGAAGGTGGGGGAGGAATTGGGGTGGGGGTCTAGGTGGGAGTGAAGTGGTCGGGGTTCGGGGATTAATATATAGCTTTTAACTGAAGCAAAAAGTTGCCGAGCATCGCTCGGTGGCCAGGTACTATTATAAAAAGAAAATAAGCGAAAAAGAAAAAAGGAAAGAGATTGATAAATAAATAAAGAAAATAATCTACTCTTATTAAACGAGCAAAAATTGTTTGTTTATATATTTGTATCTTAAAATTAGTGGATAAAAATACTTGGTAGGTTTCACATTAAGATATAAAAAATAAAACGAATTTATTTTTGGAGAATCTTTAATCTCGATATATATATATATTTCGGGTGACTAACCCATCTTCAGGAGAAACAGAAAGTATCTTAATGTGAAACCTACCAAGTATTTTTATCCAATAATTTTAAAAAATGTTTCACCAAGTACCAACACCAAATTCCTTAAAAACTATTTGTATCTTAGTTCTATTTTGAAAACGGCTCTACCGATTTTGATGAAACAAATTCTATTAACAAGTTTTGAGGATGAGAAAACGATCTGGCTAGGTCTGGACCTCGACAAATTTAATCTTAATTGATCTTTTCTTAATTTAAATAATTATTTATAGATGAAAATCACAATAAAAAAGTTTGTTTACATTTTTTTTTCAATTATCTTTTATTTTTAATTGGTTTTTTAATTTTAAAACCCACTAATACTTTATACCAAATATTGTTATATATTAGAAATTGCCAATTTAATCGATTAAAATTGCTCTTATTAAAAAACACGGACTAAAAATATTATCGCAAGCTAGAAGATCAAGTACAGTCGATGGTGGGGAAGTAATCTCCGAAATCGAAGCCTCAAATACAATCTATACATTATTTCATGTAAAAAATTGCTTCAATAAAATTATTATTTATTTAATTGATTAAAAAAGACGATAAATTTTTATTTAATTAAAAAAATAACTATACGGAATTTATTACTATATACACATAATCTGTGGACCACTAGAAAGCTAGAAAGGCAAAAACTGGGTGCGGGGTGGGGATGGATGTGGGGTGAGGTGTGGGGTTTCGGGGACGGGGTTGGGGTGGCGGTGGGGGTCCAGGGGCCATTTGGTTACCGTGCATCACTCCAGGTACTAATAATTAGAGCGAGAAAAATAAAAATAAATATTAAAAAAGATCGCAAATATATAACTTTTCTTATTGGTTCTATGAGCTTTCGCCTTTTTACTGGTGTGGGCTGCTAACCCAACTCCCAAACCCCCAACCTGGAGGACCAGGGTTTTTCTTAGTCTGGCTCCTTGTATTTGGCCCTTCCGGCTTGGGAGGCCCTACCAGTAGCTAAGCTACCGCCGGCATAGCCCAAATACTCATTGTATCACACAAGCCCCCCCCCCCCCCCACGACAAGGTGAAAAACCATGGGGGAATCGCTCACGTGGCACTCGGAGCAGAGGGCGGCCGAAAAAAAGATGGAAAGATGTCGCAGCAAGAAACTAACGTCTTTATTAATTTTTTCTTATTGGAAGAACAGGCGAAAGCCTATAGAGAAGATGAAGAAGAAGAAGCAAATGTATAAAAGACTCGTGGGTAAGAAAATAACTTATTATTTCTTCAGATAAGGGACATCATTAAAGCCCGGATTACTGAAATTTCTCACTTATTTTCATGCTCAGAAACTAACTACTTTCACTTATTTTATCTACTCTTTAATTTTTGTGAAACTTTCCTTATTAGAGCTCAAATTTAGAAAAAAAATTCAATCAATCACGTAATTAGATGAAATTGTAAGAAGTTGGACCAAAATAATTAAATTAAAAACAAAGTTTTCTCATTCAATATGCCGGACGTTTCGTTATTTTATTTATGACTTCTTCAGTGACTTATTGAACAACTCAATTATCTGATGTTCTTTCTAATTAAATTAAATTAAAGAAGGGTGTGCTTAAATACACACATCCCTCGATTTACACGGTTTTTAAAATAATATTTAATAAAAATCAAGTTATTGAGTGCAGACGCGAAGGGGTTTACTACTTAATTGAAGTTCAAGATAAGATCCTTTGGCAGAGGCTGTGTGGAACTCGATAGAAATCAGGACAAAATCAAAAGTGAGACAAAAGGGACTCTGACTGAACAAGAAAGACTGAACGAAGCAGGAAGCAAGAATGAGAAGGACATGCCGGCAGAAAAAGCACACCTCGAACTCTCTATCGAGTTTTCGGATACTGTAAGAAACTTGGGTGTAGAGTTTGATCAAACTCTCTCATGGAGAGACAATGCTGTTGGCATATCAAATAAAGTTTTTAAATCCCTTTATCAATTTAAAAAATCCAAGGATTGTCTGTCCGTACCCATCAGAAAAATTCTTATAAATTCTTTGGTCGTTCCTCTGATTGACTACTGTTCCCTTGTTTATAATAGTTTAAATCAGGAATCAAATACTAAGCTTGAAAGATTGATGAACAGCTGTATTAGGTTTATTTTTGAGGTCCCTCTTGATGAACATATTACACCCTACTACAATAAACTGGGACGGTTAAAGCTTCCAAAGAAGAGAGATTACATTTTGGGAATTTTTCTATTCAATCTGTTTGAGAGCAAGTCCCCTGATTACTTATTTAATAAATTTCTGTTTAAAACTTCTGTAAGTTCCAGAGCTTTGCGGACGTATAGTCTGGACCTCCAAATTCCAATACATAGGACATCATCCTATGCTAGGTCATTTTCTGTTTATTCCGCGAAACTCTGGAATAAAATTCCAGCAAGTGTGAGAGGGGCGAAGTCTCTCGGCGCTTTTAAGGGAAGGTATTTCGATCTATTAATGAATCAGCAGAAGGCTGGTTGATGGGTGGAGTGAGGCTGAGTTTTTGTATTTTAAATTTATTTTGTTCATGCAGATAATTTTGTGATATATATATTTTTTTGTATTTCAATTTCTTTTGTCAATTAATTTCAATAATTTTTTTTTTCTTTTATTTTTAAATGTTAAATAAAATTGTTTTTGTACTCTCTAGGTTGAATTGAATTATTGTAATCAGATCTTTTTTTTAATGTAATATAATTTGTTTCTGTTATGCTCCAGGAGAATTTTATTCTCAGAGCAAAATAAAATCTATCTATCTATCTATGACGTAGGTAAAGAATGCAGATAAGAATTATTATTGGATGGGGGCATTTGATTGAATTCCGATTCAATATTATAGAGAAATCAAGTGAAAAAGAAAAAGAAGCGAAATTGATAAATACATAAATAAAATAATAATTAGAGCGAGAAAAATGAAAATAAATATTTAAAAAATCGCAAATGTAAAGCGTGGGTGGGTGAGAAAATGTTAACGTCACAAAGCGATAAATGTATAGATAAGGGACATTATTAAGGCCCCGGATCACTGAATTTTCTCACTTCTTATCGTGCACCAGGAATTACCTACCTCTACTTATTTTATCTACTTTTTAAGTTTTGTGAAACTTTCCATATTAGAGCTCAAATTTATGGTAAAAAAAAATTATTTACTTATTAAATTAAATTAAAGGGTGTGCTTAAATACACCCATACCTGGATTTACACGGTTTTTAAATATGATCGCTTATCCCAAAATTAGCACTGTTACAGTTTGCACGATACGATTTACGCTCTGGAGACATGTATAAAATGAATTTAAAAGTTAAAAAATATTTATGTATATGAATATCCACTTAAATATTATTTATTATAATTATTATTATCATTTTCGCCCCTAATATGTATTAATTTGAGAGTTATACAGTAGAACCTCGTTTATCCGGACTAACTGGGACCAAAGGCAAACGGGATAATAAAAAATCCGGATAATCCGGATATATGGGTAATAAAAACAAAACAATTCGACAGATTTGTGACAAAATGTCGCAGGGGAGCCCGGGGATCTTAAAAATTGTGATGTCACAAAAGTCAAATTAAAAAATTATAGGGTATAAAAAATGATAGTGTGACGTCAAAATACAGGGGGTTAAGAAAAATGTGACAGAATGTGACACAGGGGGGTGGGAGGAGTGGTCTAAAAATCTTGAAATTCATGTGACATAATTTATGGATGACCTCTAATACACCGCCGCCATTTTTTTAATTTTTAAACACACTAATAGTTCATAACAAATAAAATTTATTAAATTTAGGATATTTAAATTATTATTTTAAAACCAACAGGGGTCTGATTTCAGCTAAAATCTAATCAACTCTTATAAAATATCTAAATATTATTATAAAATTCGTTATGTTAGCTGCATTGGTTTTTGAGCAATAGAGCGTACAAAAAACATATACACAATAACAGGTATTTGGAGAAAATAATTAATATCTCATAAAATATGAATTTGTCAACTATACAATATTTTATTATAAAGTGAAACGCTGTGAATTCGATTAATTACTTTCACATTTATATTCTATAAAATCTAGTAATGTGAAGTATTGCGATGGCCTGTCTGGTTTTTGACATATTTCAACAGAAAATATATTTTTTTATGCACAATTATTAAAATACTTCCCTATGGTAAAGTAATAAATAAATAGATAACCACTCCATTAGTCATAAATTATTAATAAAAAAGATTGAAAATTATGGTATTCGTGGAATCGCTCTTGATTTGATAAAGTCTTACATCAGTAATAGAACCCAAATTGTAAAGATTGATGAAATCAAGAGTAACCTAACAACTGTGAACACTGGTATTCCTCAGGGAACTGTATTAGGCCCTTTGCTATCCATTTTATATATAAATAATATTTTCTTTATTAAGACAAATGGATTTCCCTTTTGTTTTGCAGATGACACTGCCTTTATCTTTTCGGGCGACTGTTTTAATAACTTGACAAAAAGTGTTTCTGATGATTTTGGATTGGTTAAGAAATATCTTAATAACAATTTTCTTTCTATAAACATTCACAAAACTTCATTGGTTTCCTTCTCGAATGGTGAGAGAAAGTGCTCCTCCAAGAGCACACCTCACATCACTCTCCACTCTATCAATTGTACTGTCTGTCTCTCAGGAATGTTCATGCCAAGTCTTGAAGTTTGTAAATGAATGTAAATATCTGGGAATTATTTTCGATTCCAAAATGAGCTTCAAGACACATATTTTGAAATTGACTAGCAGTATCAGAAAACTCTTTTAAAAATTTAAGATTCTGAGAGGCATTCTTAGTTATGAAGTTCTAAGAATGGTCTACTTCTCCTTGTGTCAGTCTTTACTGTTTTATGGGGTTTTGGTCTGGAGGAATACAAGTGAATTCATTTTAAGGGGTCTTTCTGTTGCTCAGAATATTGTTATTAGGATTATACTAAAAAAGCATCCAAGATTTGCCACACTGGCGTTATATGATGAGTTTAGGGTACTGAATTGAAGACAATTATTCCTATTGAATGCTTGTATTCATTTATATAGAATAAATTGTACAAATTACAATTTGCATTATTACCCCACACGTATATCTAACAGAACAAATATTATATAATTTTGCCCAGGATTAAAACTGAATTATACTCGAGACATGCTCAAATTGTTGGCCTGAGAATGGCAATAAAGTATAGATATAATTATGATAAATTTAGAAATGTTAGACATATAAAGAGTTTTTTAATTAATTCTGGCTTTCTAAGAATGTGATTTTGTATGAAGTTTTTATTTTATTTTATTTTGATTTACTTTATTTTATCTTTGTTCTTTTATGTCTTTAATTTAAAGTAATTTATTAAATTTATGTTTTTAAATTTTTCTGTTAATTTTTCTTAAAATTTAACCCTCGACTCAAGATTAATCTTACAGAGGGTTAAATTTTATTTTATTTCATTTTAATATAATACATATAGTTGGGTTCATGATTTGAATTTTGATTCTAATTTTAATTGATAAATATTGTTAAGGTTCAATATGTATTAATATATATATGTAAACTGTGTATGTAATCTGAGCCAAATAAATAAATAAATAAAATAATATTGTGCCATGGTCTTTGGTAGCCTAGTTGGTTAAGAGAACCAAATATTTAGTATAGTTTTAGATTAGAATTCAAAACAAGGATAATTTAATTCTTACCATTTGTAACTTGTCGGAACCAAAGAATGGTTAAGATAAATAATTATAATGTCAAAAAAATAAACTCGTTGATAAAAAAATTAAAAGATTACATGATTGATACAAATACAACATAATAATGTTGAAAATTTGATTTTAAAATGTGATTATTCTTATCATTTATCATTAAATAATAATAATAAATGATAATATGTACAACCAGTTCTCTTCAAGATTGTTAATCTAATTTCTGTTTCTATTTCAGTTGGATAGTAAAAGAATAAAATTATCATTAAAAGTAAATGAATAGTAATAATTTATTAAAATAGGAGAATCGCGCAGTTGAAATAAATAAAACATTTCACTTTAAGAGGTTAAAGCTTTCGTGTCCATCTTGATAGGGTTTCTTATTATAGGCCCTTTGGTTTGAGGAAATTAATTGAACTTTCTTTTATGAAGTAGTAGAAGTATAGGAATTTAATTCTAAACAAGTGTTATGTAGGACACGAATTCTGGTTGTTCAAATTTTGTATAATTTAATCAACAATTTATTATTTAAAATAATAGTTTAAATAAAAAAAATTTTAAGATTAAATATATTAGTCCTGTAACCTGTAAAAAGCATGGGCCTAACCCAGGAAACACACAATATCCCCAGAATATTCTAAGAAGTTATTTAAAGGACATATATATTCCAATTATCTCCAGAATATTTGTATGGGATTTAATCCTCTGAGAATATTCTTTTCCGAATATTCCAAGAATGCGCAACTAGCAATATTTGGGGAAAGGGAATTTAATGTCCTACACGAATATTTTAGTTCTAAGAAAATTCCCAGAATATCTACGAAGATTTAAAGATTATTCACAGGATATTCCAATGTCCAGAGAAGATATTATCAGAATATTTGTAGATTATTCTTGTGCTACCAGGGAAGTAGTAGGTTTCGTTTTTTTATTTTTCACAAGTTCCACAATTCAGATTTGGGGCCTCCCCCCTCCCAGCAAACCTTCCCCCTCATCCCCCGCCTCCTTTCAAAATGTTAAGTTGAATAAATTTTTACTTCACTGACTCATCAGACAAGTTATTGAAGATATTGAGACAATTCCATATGAAGAAAAATAAAAATTAGCTTAAAATTTTCAAGTTTAAAATGAAAATGTGCCAAATTTTGAAAAGCTGTACCATGGAAACTATTAAATCTACTGAGCACATTCTTCACTCAAATTATAGAAAATTTAATGTAGTTTTAAAATTTATAGAGTGGTCTTTGTCGAAAAAGTGCTCCTTCATGGTCAAAATGGGAAAAAAACTGAAAAAAGTGCGAACATTTTGTAGTTTTTGGGATATTCAAAAGTGATCCGGAAGGCTCGAGAAGTCGAAAACTTGGATTTTGCATCTCAATCACATCCTATATAAGAAAAAAAAACGAAACCTACAACCACTATTTGATTCAACTTAACTATATACACTGCGGTGCAAAATAAAAACTTTATTAAATAGCAAATTATTTTAAAAATTTTTACAAATAACCTATACAATGTTTTCTATTAATTCTTATACTAACATATTCAATAAATATTATTGATAATTTTTGAATTTTATCAAACAAATAAATAAAATTAAATTAAAAGATACAATTACAAATTATCATACTTTCTCAATATCACTTTACATTTAAATAAAGTTTTAATAAAAGATCAAATTCCAGTTGAAATATCAATAAAATGAATCATTTTCAATAAAGCATTATTGATAGAAAGATGAAATATACAAAATGGATATTTCTGAAGTTCAAGCAGACCGTAGTTATTTTACTTTTTTATGAGTTAATAGAACAAATTATATGGTTATTTGTAAAAGGTTTAAAAATAATTTGCTATTTCCGTTTTTTGTACAGGAATCAATGTATATCTATAAGTAGGTACTGAATTCCCCCCAAAAAACCGAATGTTAAAATCCCGAGAATTGATTTATAAATTAAGGTATTGTTTTTACCTTTAAATTAACAATATCAAAAATCAGATTCAACCAAGGAATCATTAAAAATCGTTTCTGACGTTTAAAAACTAAGTTTGGACCACTCTGTGAATTTAGTTTTATCAAAAACCTACTTGATTATAGAGGTTCATTAGCAAAAGTGTGGGTTGGTCCACTCTGTTTGGTTGGTAATAAAATTATCCCGAATGTTGCAGAGTTATTTGCTTAAAAAAACTATTACCGTGATATTTTGAGTTACATTTTATGTTCTTTGCAGTACTAGTTATCGCATTTATGCCGAAACCACAAATTTCACGATTTTTATAAATGCCATGGACGGCGTAACTATGGGGTCAGCTGACCTCTCTGGGAATTGTCTACGGAGACAGGGGGTCAGTGGACCTTCTAAAGAAATAATTTTACCTTTACTTTACCCAAAAACAACGTTGTTGCCAAATTGTTGGTTGTAAAATTAATGTTATACTATTATCTAGCTACAATGTATCGTATCTACAAGAGCTACAATATTCGGCAAAATCCATTGAACACTTGATTGTAGATTAATTTAGTGTCTTAAAGATCATTGGTTAAATCGTACTAATTTGTTTCAAAATTTTGGGGGAGGGCCCCCAGAGCCTCTGTTTGTTGTGGGGGTATTCTATACCCCCCAGGCCCCCAAGTAGGCCTACATCACTTTCCAAGTTTTGACCCCCTGGCCCAAGATCGTTCCGCGGGGCTTGACTAATACAGTTTTTTTGCTCTATTTCGGACATAGATTCTATAATAGAAACGAGAATTTTATAGCATTGATAAATGACGTCATACTCAGGTATAATTCAAGAATTTGCATGTGTAAAATTCTAATATGAATTTTCAATAATGTATTAATTCAATTGCACAGTGGTGGTGGTTTTAGCATAAACAGATTGCTATGTTCTATCAATACCTCTGAATATTGAATTCATTTACCGTAGTTACCCTTTTGGAAAGATATCGATTCGTTGTTCCTATTTCAAGGTCTTCCTCACCTTGATAAAGATCAGGCGGGGGAGAGAGATAATCATGTTTGAAATAGCCCATAATATTATCAAATTTGAATGCTTATATAGCAAATTTAACGAATTAATGAAATATGCAAAGCTAACAATTTTCATTTCATCCATTCGTCGACGGGGGATGAGAAAAGATCGATTGTGTGTTTTGTTTGTTGAACGGCAATTATTTCTAATCGACCTCGAGGAACATGAGAGTGGATGAATATTCATACGACATATTAAGGCTGAATTATTTAACCAGAGAATTCGAGGATCTCTCTCGATTCGATTTATTACATTCGTTTTAAAGATAATTTGGTATTGGTTGAGAGGGAAGTTCAAGTGTTCAACTATGGATGAAACACAAAATGGGAATATTTCGATATTGTTTTTATTTACAAGAATCAAAAAATACAATATTTCTTTTGAAGGATTCAAATAATTTATATATTCATTAATTTCGAACATATCAATCAATAGCTACATAAAAAGACACTAACAATTTGGTATTGGTTGAGAAGAAAGTTCAAGTTGAACACTATTGATGAAACACAAAATGGGAATATTTCGATTTTGTTTTTATTTAAAAGAATCAAAAAAATACAATATTTCTTTTGAAGGATTCAAATAATTCATATACTCATTAATTTCGAACATATCAATACCAGAAAAAGCTACATAAAAAGACACCCGATGACGTCGACTTCGATTGTTTATTATTGCGTGACGTCGTCGAGGGTCTTTTTATGTAGCCCTTTCTGGTTTGATATGTTCGAAATTAATGAGTAAATGAATTATTTGAATCTTTAAAAATAAATAATTTTATTGAAATCTGAGCTCCCAGATAGTTAAAGCTTCAGATTTCTATCAGACGAAACCTTAAGGAAGAAGTAAAATCTCAAGTCATCAAAGGAGCAAAAATTTCGGGCTGTTTATCAAATCTAGTTTGGAAAAATAAGTTTATGTCTTCTGAAAGTAAAATTAGAATATATAAGACCTGTGTACCCCCGATAATAACATATAGGGCTGAGTCCGGGGCAAACACAACCGTTACCATTGCTTACCGGACAACTGAGATGAGAGTTGTAAGAGCCATCCTTTGAAGACCCTGCATGATAAAATCTGCAGCGAACATCTTAGGCAAATAAGTGGTCTTCAGGACATAGTCGATTGGGTTCATGTAAGAAGAAGATGCTGGGCTGCCCATGTAGACAGAATGTAAGACGACCGTCTTCCGAAAATATTGAAAAAAACCGTCCCGAGAGCGGTGGAAGACCGAAGAAAAGATGGAAGGAGTTAGGAATTTTTGAAAAAATAGCTTTTTTTAATAACTATAACTTTTTCAAAAATTTAGTTATCATGACGATTTTTTTTTAATTTTTGGTTTTAAATGTACTTTAAAAAATAGATAGTTTTTTTAAATTAATTATTTTAAATTAATTAAATTCTTCTTCAACGATAATGTGGTTAGAACTAGTGAGAATGAATGACACTCAAAAATCTGACAAACAGGGCCGCCAACACACGTTTAGTTTGCTAGTTTAGTACTTTTATTGTTTGGCAAGCTATGTTGGCTAACCTGAATTTTTTTTTAGTTTTTCCTGAATTTTCCAATTTTCCGGGCAACTTTTCCAATTTTTTTTACGTATTAACCTGAATTAGACTATTATGAACATTAAAAAAAAAATTAGCCAAATCGGTCCAGGCATTTGAGAGATCTGCGCTTACAAAGAAACAGAAATTCATTTTTATTAAATAGATAAAGAAATAAATATTTTTTAAATGTTTATTTTATTTTCTAATCGGTCTTCTAAAATATTTTTTATAATATAAATGTGGGATTTTCAGGCAAAACGATTTTACAAAGGTTATGCTTTCGGTTGGCAATATCTACGTCATCCAGGGTTGGAAAGAAACAGCCCAGCGCCGCCGTGCAAAGGTTAGATCTGCATTCGAATAGATCGCTCGGTAATGCGGGTTGCGTCTCCAGGCGCTCAATATTAAAACTCATATCACTAATTTTGAAACCCTAAAATAAATTTAGACATTTAATAGACATAATTATGTTCATGATTTTTTTTTTTTAATAAGGTTTTTCATATAGCGGAAAAAAATATTTGAGACCATTTGGCTTATTAAAATAAATAAATAAAATAAGATACAATCTAAATGAGATGTGTAACCTGATCTTATAAATATAAATTTAATAATTCCATTTAATTTTCCAGATAATGTAATTTAAAATTATAAAAACAATATTTTGAAAATATCTTGTTGCTTCATGCAGATAATGTAGATATCAGGGTTGCCAACTTACAAATATCAGGGTTGCTAACTTCATGTACAATAATATAAACGATTTACTTTGTAATATAAAATCCAACTATGTAAACTATAATACTCTTGACAGTCGCGGATCCAGACCTCTGATTTGAGGAGGGGGCGGTCGGCAGCCACTTGGTTTTACCCCCTCCCCTCCCTTAATGAAAAATGGATCCTATCTCAAACTAAATAAAAAGAGCATTATATTTTTAAATTCATTTCCTTTGTCAACATTTTTAATAGAGATGGGAAAAATTGTTCTTTTTAAGGAATAGTTCATTTATAGTTCGTTCATTATATGGAACTAGTTCAATTGAACTATATAGTTCAGGGGTGGCCGATGTATATAAGATCTGATTTTATCTCGAAAGTGTGTCGCGATCGAATTGTCAAAGCGGGGGGGG
>JALMQS010000187.1:23036273-23062048 GCA_024734495.1 Forficula auricularia
CCCCCCCCACACATAGAACTTTATTTTAAAATTTAATGTTATAAAAAAAAATTCATCATCTACAATGCTTGGGGGGGGGGGGGGCGGTCGCCCATCATCTGGATCCGCGCATAACTCTTGATATGAGTATTAATTGTTATTTAATATTGTTATATTATTATCATTTGATTTTTCGCTTTATGGTTTTTTAAAAACATGTAATGCTCAGTCTGGCAGGGACGCTGAGGTCGTCAGTGTGTTGGTTTTTTGACTGGACTGTACATGGAGTCTATATAGTCTTAAGTGGGAGATAAATTTAACCTAATTTACCGCGCGAAGAATTTACCATTGCTCGAATCCCCTAAAACCTTAGTAAATTGGATATTGAATTGTATCTAAGTTTCTGAGATTGGCTCGTGATCCCGGCTTCTTTTCCTTCTACTCTGTTCTTTTCACGATGGAGGGGCCAGCCCATACAGGCCTTTAGGGGATGCACATTCTAGTGTATCTCCTTCTCACATCAATATCATTAAAAAAAAAAAAAAAAAAAATATAAGCCTGACCCACACGTGATTGGCTCAGTTAACCTATAATCGGAGTGGGTGCTCATACTTGAAAACGATCGCAGAATAAGTCGATCGAAACGTCGTAGTTTTATTGTATTATATGTTCGTGTTCAATAAATAATTATAATTAATTATGTGTGATTTAAATAAAAATTAAAATTTTATTCAAATTACAAAAATAAAAAGCTTCAACAGCTTCATTACTAAAATAAAATGAATTATGAAATTTAAAAGACAGCAAGATCGACATGAGGGGGGTAGTTCTGAAATGGGCCCCTAAATATCTTATAAGATTATAATCGGATAAAAAGTTTGAGAATGAATAATTTAGAAACTAGCAGGGTTAAAAGTTGATCAAGTTCGATGATCGTAGAGAGCAGTGCCTTCAGATTGTCAAGGCCATTATTATTATAAGTGCCTATATTGTAGGCTTAAACATCCACATTATATAGCAAGTCAAATGCTACTTGGATATCAATATATTTATTTGTTATTTGGGATTCAATAGTTTTCTATACCTATACATATTTTCATTTGATTAATAACAATATCCCATATCCTCTAAAAAACTGCCATAACACAAAAAAAGTCAAATTTAAGCCTCCAATACAAAAATGTTCAGTTTTTTTCTCTCTGTATTCTACAAAAACGCCATATTCTTAGCTCAAAAATGAGCCGCCAGAGGGCACTTGTGTCAGTTTGATCTGAAGTTACATTAACACTTCGGTGTGGGTGAAAACCGACATAAGCTGTATTGAAGCTAATTTCACATATTTAATTTGATTATTTATTAGTAGAAAAGAATAATAGGACGGTTTTGTATAATAATTTGTTTAAAGTTTACTGTACACTCAATGTAAAAAAGAGTCATATCACAATCATATCACTGTTTTTTAACAAAATAATAAATAATAAATGTAGATAAAAATAATTAAAAAAAACAAATAAAACCGACTTCAAAAAATTAAATGCAACAAATAAAATACACTAAAAGGTATAAAATAATTATTATCTTATTTAGTTACAACTAAAACGACGAAATATTAACATGAAATTACTTTTTGAAGTCGGTACTAAACAAACTATACCTATAAGCGAGCGTGCCCGCCAAACGTACTAAGTAAGATACGTCGAGTGCGATTCATAAAAGGTATATGTTTGACACCGACTTCAAAAAGTAATTTCATGTTAATATTTCGTCGTTTAGTTGTAACTAAATAAGATAATAATTATTTTATACCTTTTAGTGTATTTTATTTGTTGCATTTAATTTTTGAAGTCGGTTTTTATTTATTTTTTTAAATTATTTTTATTTTTCTTTAGTGATGTTATTAATAGTGATTATATCATCAACTTGACCAAATTAATATGACACCATCCCTAAGACACCCCCTTTCGAATAAAAAAGAACCATCGAAATTGTTATAAACAAAGAGGTTAGGTCTAAACAAACCTAATAAAAAAGGTCTAATACCTATGAAAAAAAAACGAAAAAAATGGGACCAATCGGAAGTTGACTGACCCAATGCAAATTTTTTTCAAAATCGGTTGACAATTGGCGGAGATATGAGGTAATATATGCACAAAAAAAAAAAAAAAAAAAAAAAAATTCAGTCGAATAGAGAACCTCCTCCTTTTTTGAAGTGGGTTAAAAACTGTCATAACATATGACTTTTTCTAAATTAATACGAATTATTATAGTAGGACATCTATTTTTTACCTTACGGAAATTTTTTCGGCTTTTCTAGCCATAAGCCAATTTACGATACTTATTATTATTTTTTTAATTTGTCTCTACCCAAGGATCAGATGTTAGCTGGATGACTTGAGCCAGATTCGAACCCGTGCCCACTTGGTTAGCAGGTTGGTACGCTAACCCCTAGCCTAACCCGACCCCCCCAACTTACTAATATAAAGTTAAATAAATTTTACACAATATAAAAGTTAAAAATGAAACTAATTATTATTATAAATTCATAATAAAAGGAAAATCGAAAAAATCTTTAAAACCAATTTTCTCAAAATCATTTTTTTGTGTTATGACAGTTTTTTTAGAGGATGTGCGATATATAGAAAAATAACAATGTAAATAAATACCTATATAAAAAGAAACGAAAATATTGTTGATAATTAATTAACAGGAATAGCAGGGAATTGGAGAAAAATAAAAAACAGAGTTTTTATTGAATGGGCCAGACGTTTCGTCGTAAATCCTTTCTTTGTCTGTTTAAAGAGTAGAAACATATTATTTTTTGTGATAAATTTTGATTAAAGGTCTTTAATTTTTTGATTGTTCAAGTGTGTAAAAGTTCAAGATTCTTGAGCAATTGGGGCATGATCCAACAATGTATTATAGTTTAAATAAAAAGGATTAAAGGATGTTTCGTCGCGTAGTGGAATTGACTTTTGACAAAGAGTGATAGAATGAGCCTCTGAGGAAGTCGAAATTAATCGACGAAACGTCTGGCCCATTCAATAAAAACTCTGTTTTTTATTCTTGTCCAATTCCCTGCTATTCCTGTTAATTAATACTTATTATGGATACGAGTGATTTACCATTGTTGATAATATATTCAAAATTCAAAAATAAAATTTGGGGGGTCAGATAGGCTAGGCGGTAGCATGACAGCGAGCTAACCAGGGGACCCGGGTTCGAATCCGACTCGAGGCATCCAGCTAAAATCTGACCCCGGGAGTAGAGACAAATTTGAAAAATAAATATATAGTATCGTAAAGTGGCTTATGGCTAAAAAGGCCGAAAAGCCCAAAAAAAAAAAAAAAAAAAAAAAAATTTGAAATGTTAACAAATAAAGAGTTTTATGTTTTCAATAAATTTATTATTTTCAAAAGTAAATTTTTTTTTAGCTCACTCTCTTGTGTAAAGAATGTTTTTTTTTTATAGATACTTTCTTATTAAGTCATAAAATTTGGTTCTCCTCCCCTCATCTAGACTCCATGGATCCTCTCACCCATAAGCCAAACAACAACTTTGTTATTTTTCATTCAAGTGCTATTTTATTTAACTATGACTATTCACATGATAAACTTTTTTTTTTTAGAATAATACTGATACAAGAAGAAGTTGCACCAAGAAGGTACAACCTCTGTAGTCCGTGGTGGACCCTTGTAACGTGAAGATAAGGAGAGATTTAGGGATTGGGTAGCAGTCGAAGGTATCTGTGGATGCTGGTCTTGAAAGATTGAAGGTTATAAGTTGCTGGAAAGACGGTCGGGGGGAAGAGAGTTCCAGTCTCTAGATGTCATAGGGATAAATGAATTGGCGAATGCGTTTGTTCGATTAGTATCCAGTTTAGTAGGGGTGTTGAATTTTAAAAAATCGTGTATTTCGCGCAAATGAAGCCTTTGGTGGGATTATCGATTTTATTTCGTCAGAACAAAAGCCATGGTAATATCTATAAAAAAAGGGAAAGGGCGGATGAAAAAAAGTTTCAAATAGGGCCAGTTTCATAAAAAAAAAATAATCCTCGCCTTACTCAACTCCAGGTTGAGAGTTATCCTGGAGTTCCAAACAATATGAATTTCATAAAGCAAAATAGTTTCGAGTTAGCTCACCCCGAGTCAAGGTTAGAAAAATAGGTTGGCAATGGCGAAATTCCCTAGATTTTAGTTATTTTAAAAAAAAAAAAATTATGTTTAAATTTTTTTTTTGTTTTGACATTCGTCTTGTAATCTATTATTATTTAAAAACAATCAAATTTTTTTTCTATTTAAACATATAAAAATAAAGTGGTAAAAAAGTAAGTATATAGATACAACAAAAGTGAGACAAATCATATAATTTTAAAAATTTGAAATGTATTGAATAATTGAATATTAAATTTTAGATAGAATATGGACCAATCTTTAATTAAAAATAGAACTCCAAATTTCACCATATAAGAGGAGAAACGTTTAGTTTTCCTCGTAAATAAACATAAAGATGTGTTGGAATCTAAAGGATCAGATTCTGAAGCTAAAGGAAAAAAAATATGGGATGATTTGGCATCAGAATTTAATTGGGGATTCCAATCGTCTCCGATCTAATTTTATTCTACGAAATAAATATAAAAATTTAACTATTTTATTAGAAATATCTGCTTTCTTCGATTTTAGTTAGAATTTTTTTTTAATTTAATTTATTAGATATTTACTTTTAAAAAAATACCTATATAATGAATACTTTTGTTTTATTATAATTCCGTGTTAACATAAATTAAAATTCTATATACATTTATATAGATATATTTGGCTATATTTAATATTATATAAAAATAATAATAGATAATATTATTATAAAAATAAATATTATAACGATTTGTTTTGAATTCTTTTGATTTGAAACTCTAACCTATAAAACTTTTTCTAATGTCAATTGTCAATGAATAAACACAGAGTTAGCCCCAGGATAAAGGTTAACCCCTCAAGTTCGGAGAGTTAAATATAGGGGGGTTAAGTCTGCGATAACCCTATGTCTTTTTTTATGAAACATATTTCGAGAGCTAACCCCAGGGTCTTCCCTAGCATAGGGTCATCTTAGTTTTATGAAACTGGGCCATAAAATTTTATTTATATCGAGGGGGAAACTAAACTACGCTATTGTTTCTCGACCAAGAACAAGCTTTCAAGGGTATTTCAAGGTAAAGTTCTGTTTTTTAACTAGAACCCTATATATTTCTTTGCGGATGCTTAATCTTCAAAAAAAAAAACTGAACAACTTTCATAAGAACTATTTTTTTATCCGATATCAAATAAACCAAATATTAAATCAATTAGATCTCAAAAAATAATCTTAATAATTATTTTTAACAATTATTCAACTTAATTATCAAATAATAATGATCAAATAATTGATTATTAAATAAATAATTATTAAATCGAAAAGTGACAACAATGAAAATAAGTGTTTATTATAATGATATTAAAACTTCGTTATATTGTTAGGGCTCTCGTGAGGTGAGTGCTGTGTGGTGCTTTGTGCGCCCCCCATCAAGTCGATGGGGTCCTAACAATCTGTTGAGTGCAGGTTGTAGGTTGCGTGTTCATATAGGGTGTGGTGCAGGGGGGGGGCTGCTGGTTGGCGTCTGGCCCCTCCAGATTCGAATGTCCGAATCCGTTCTCTTCCCAATCGGATCGAGTCGCTTTAATATAGCATGGGTGATAATATTTCACTCATGCTAAACGACACAACGATCCGACTGAGTCATCTAGCGGCCGTGTCTCAAGGCTCGAGGCACATGAGCAAGAACGGGCCGCTACAGTTATACTCAGATTTAAGAGATTATTTTCTACTTAATAAATCTATTTAAAATTCTTGAGTTTAAAAAAGTTTCTTTCGCGTGTAAATCCAGTAGTTAGTTATATTGTATTACCATAGTAAAAATGGGGGATTTTTTGTTGAATTGAAATGGTCTTAATTTATGGGGAATGTGGAAGAAGTGTTATGGGGCTGTCATTGAAATGAATGCCGAGCATTTTCCTGACAGGGATACACCCTCAAGAGCTTCATTTTGTCGTGTCGTAAATCTGTTAAAACAAAAAAAGAAAGTGTAAAGACTACGAAGAAACTACAACAGGCCAAAATAACAAAATTGGAAATGGAATTCATCCAGAAGACTTGCAATACACTCTGGAATATCACATACTAATGTCGAAAAATTATTAAAATATTAATTATTTATTTAATAATTAAATATTTGATCATTATTTTTTGATAATTAAGTTGATTAATTGTTAAAAATAATTATTAGAAATTTTTTTTGAGATCTAATTGATTTAATCATTTGTTTATTTGATGTCGGATAAAAAAATAGTTCTTATGAAAGTTGTTCAGTTTTTTTTGAAGATTAAGGATCCGTAAAGAAATATATAGGTTTTTATTTAAAAAACAGAACTTGACATTGAAATACCCTTGAAAGCTTGTTCTAGGTCGACAAACAATAGCCTAGTTTAGTTTCCCCCTCGATATAAATAAACTTTTATTTGAAACTTTTTTTCATATAATGCACTGTTTTTGAGTTATAAGACTGTCTCAAGATAAAAAAAAACTCACCTGGTATATTTATTATATATATGTGTGTATGTTTATTTACTGTTTTTTTTACTAGTTCATTGGATAAAGTTTAGCAACGATCCGTTGCAGTTTATTTTCACATTATAAATATTCACTATCTTCAGAAAGAAGATCTGTTAAAAGGGCAATGGCGGTTTAAACGACAATGACATATAGATAGAGAGGTAAGTAGTTAAATATGGTCAATGATCGTATTCGATGGCGATGCAATAAATTTACTTTTCGTATTGGGATGTGGCGATTTATTGGCGATTTATTGGCGACTTCATAAACTCATGAGTCGACATTCAAACGGAGATCTGAATAGATATCTACTCGTAAAAGTTGCTCTGGTGATGAACCTGAGAAAGACACAACCCCCTCTGTCCCACCCGCCCACTGTAGTGTTGATTTAACGAGCAAAGCAGACATTCAAAAACATTCAAACAATAAGATCAACCCACAAAGTTGTTCGGTTAGAGATTGTTGATTTAGCAGACCATGAAGAGGCGTAGCAGAATCAAGAGTTGTTCACAATTGAATTGACCACAGCACTTATTTAGTTTATTTCAACGAAAATGGATTTAGCGAGGAATCAAAGCAAGGGATTCTCATTCGTTGCTCTTTAAGAAATTATAACGAAATCTATATAATAAAAATGAATTTCTTTTTCTTTGTAAGCGCACATCACTCAAATGCCTGGACCGATTTGGCTAATTTTTTTTTAAATGTTCGTAATAGTCCAATTTAGTTTAATACGTAAAAAAAAAATGGAAAAGTTGCCCGGAAAATTGGAAAATTCAAGAAAAACTAAAAAAAATTCAGGTTAGCCAACAAAGCTTGCTAAACAATAAAAGAACTAAACTAGCAAAAAAAAAAACAAGTGTTGGCGGCCCTGTTTGTAAGATTTTTGAGTGTCATTCATTCTCAATAGTTCTAATCACATTATCATTGAAGAAGAATTTAATACTGCAACAAAGATTTAAAAAAACTATCTATTTTTTTAATGTGCATTTAAAACCAAAAATTAAAAAAAAAATCGTCATGATAACTAAATTTTTGAAAAAGTTATGGTTATTTAAAAAAAGCTATTTTTTTCTAAAATTCCTAGCTTCTTTTGGGTTGTGTGAAAAAATTTGAAAAAAATTCTGAAAACGGTCTTTAATAGGGTAAAAAAAAAAGTTTCACCCAAGCTTTTGATTATACATATAGATGAAAAATATTTAATTTAAAATAAAATATGTTCATTTTTCTTAAAAATACCCTTGGGAATCTCACCTCATCTTTTTTCTATTGTATTTAAGACCCTCAGCCATTTCAAAAGAACTAAGCCTTTTGGCTTTTGTATTCGAGCTCATTCATTCATTTCAATGTTATTTATTTATTTCAAAGTTAATTATATAGAATTATTGAAACTATACTAACTAAACTAACTGAAAGGAATTAATTAGCTTTTGGAATTTCTTTAAAAATAAATTTTAAAGATTAAAACCAAAATTCAATTAGTCCGTAGAATTCTTTAAAGAAAACAAAATCATTTGAAAACCCATAGTTATATTGTTTTGAAATCTATGAAATTTCAGCCTATTAAAATTATGAAAAACCTATTTTGAGCCTAATTAAACCTAAATTTTATATAATCTAATAATAAACTTTTAAAGATTACAATAAAACAGCCACGTGGAGGTTCAGGGGGCGAAGACCTCTGGCTAGGAAAAGGCCCGCCGAAGGCGGGCCTTGAAGCTAGTTTATAATAGAAATAGATCAACCCCAATTATCCTGTATTTATTTATTTTTTTAATTAACGATTTCTAGCATAACTTACTGCTTAAGGTGGGCTGGAAGTTTTAGCCATAGAGTAATATAGATATAAGAGCCATATATTAGCATATACGAGTTTCTAGAGCTCTCTGGCGAGACCAGGACAAGACCATTGGTCAATACCGTCGGGAAACGCTCTCTTCGGGGCCAAATTTTGGTGACGTTACAAACAGGCAGCGGATGTTTCAAAATATTATATCAAGAGTAAAAATAAAATATATTTATAACACAAAGGGTATCCTTTATCCATAGAGTAATATTGACTGGGAGGCTCCTTAAGGATCCAATGTATTTTAGCGTATATGAGTTACAGAGCTCTCTGGCGAGACCATTGGTCAATAAAATGGTGGAAACCGCGTTCTTCGGGGCAAATTTTGGTGACATTATCAAGAGTAAAAAATGCGCTTATATATTGTTATAACATAAAGGATATGCAACTTTTATCTATGACAAAGGCTTTGAATGTTCTATGATCTTTGGATAGCTCTTAAGAAACTTAGATACGTTAGAAATTCCACAATAATAGATCTATTAATTAACAAAAATTAAAAAACTTAACACTCTTAACGTCATTCTTTCTCAACCATATACTATTTCCCAAAGTACAATCAAAATTAAATTCAAACCACGGGCCCTCAGCCTTCTAAAATAAATGACATATATTGATATATGAGACAAATCAGAGAAAAAAAAGGAACAATTTAATAAAATTTTCAAAACACTTTGTCATTTAATTCTTTTCTTACCAATTAGAATACATAACAATATGTACACCCTTATTTATACACCATTGATTATTTAGAGTAGCAATGGTGTTGTATAAATAAGGGTGTTCATATTGTTATGTATTCTAATTAGTAAGAAAAGAATTAAATGACAGAGTTTTGAAAATTTTATCAAGAACCTGATGAAGCCACAATAAATTGTCGAAACGTTGCAATTGATCGCAAGTTTTAAGAAGGAGTTTAATTGTTCCTTTTTTTCCTCTGATTTGTCACATCTAATAATTCAAACGTTTAGAGAGAATAAAATATGTTAAAAACCAGCTCACAATACCTCTTCAAGTTATTTGAGAAAATAACCTGACCGAACTCATATTGTCTATGTGGAAAAAAACCTTTTTCAAGAGTCCAAACTTAGCACCGCTTCTCTAGTTCCTTAACCTGGGAATAATTACTTTGATTACGATAAAAACAATAGATCTGTCGACCCGAAAACCCCCTAGTGCGTAATTTTCATCGAAATCGTTAGAGCCGTTTTCGAGAAACTGATTTTATATATATAGTATATACAAGAATTGCTCATTTAATAATATAAGATGTGAGATGTACTCTATTGTGTCTATGTGGCAAGCAATCATGGAAAAACTGCCCTTAATGACTGTACGAGTACAACACATGAATGGTAATTATAGTTCAATTTATTTATATGAAAAATTAAAATAATTACAAAGTACATTGGCAAATAATGTAAAGCTTTATTGAATATTTAATTGTTATTTAAATTGTCATAAATTAGAATTCCAATTAAAAATTAACTCTGATGACGTAACTATGGGGGAGTAATGCTTTTTACTAACCTAATTGACATTTGGTAGATTTCAATCGGAATGTTATGAAATTAAGTATTGCTCATTGGGTAAAATTCAATTTCTTCTAATGATTTTATGTATGCTGCTGAACTGATCCATGAATAATAATTGTATAATTTATTTAATCCTGGTTAGTTGGTTCTCCTTAAGTATCGATTCTACCCTCAAAGTAAAAATAGATTATTATTCCGGTTTAAATGCTATATCGAAAATAGCCAAACATTTTAGAACGGAAGTTTTAGACAAAGTAGAAATCTAGTTTTTAATCAAAAATTTGGACAGGACCCGATAAAATGAATTATTTCGAAATACACTGAAAAAACAATTTCTTTTTAATAAATATATTGAGCATTTTTAATGAGCTCTTATTTATTCCAAAGATATTTTATTAATAATCAAGATATATTGAAATCATTCCAAATATGACCAAATTTTTAGGTATTTAATACAAATATATTATATATTTGATACAATGTTGATGGCTGTATATGTATATAATTAAGTAATGGAGAGGGATTCAGCCAATGGGTAGCCTCTGCTGAATAAAAAACTCCCAATTATGGAAAACGTTTTGGCTTTAATTAAATAATGCCATCATCAGATCCTAAGAGCTGAAAAAAGCGATATATAAATAAGCACACATATAAAAATACAATAAAAATTTTTTACAAAAAATCCAAAGTTGTTAATAACAAAATTATATCTTACAGTATTAGCGACACAATTAATTTTATAAATAAATTGTCCGCAGGCAGAGAGTTGTTATGGATTTTATCATAATATACAAAATTATATGAATTATAAAATGGTACATAAATCTAGGTGTGCTCTCACTCGATATGTGCAACGTCTCAAGTACAAATACAGGAAATTTTCATTTCATTCAATTAATAATAATAATAATTATGAGGACATTCATAAAGAGAAACAAAGAGGTTGTTCTCTGCTTGATGCAAATAAACATACACACATATATATCGAGATGATATATCTGTATATATATTATTTATTTGTTTGAGTTCAAGCAGAGGACAAACTCTTTGTTTCTCTTTGTGAATCAACAACTCTGCTACTCTCGGCAAAACAAAAACTTTTCAATTATATGAGGACATTGATCTAATTAGGATCACTGACCCCTCACAAACATCTCTCAATTAAAAGGATTTCTCAAAATAATTAATAAACATTAAGAATACCAAATTTGAATTTAAAATGACAATATATAAAAATAAAAATAATTTTTTTTTATAATTCTTTCCCCCTTTTCTCAATGTTTACTATACTTGGGCATCAGTATTTGTCAATATTGACAAGTAGGCATTGTTAAGCCCAATACACTCTGTTTAAAAATTAAGAGCCCTTTTCCCATAGGTCTTAATAAAACATTTTTCGGCTAACAGACGCTTATAATTGTTATCCAATCTCATCAAGATGACAGCATCATCAAACTCAAATCCATGTGTCGTCTCAATATGATGGGAGCTCATAATTGTGTCGCTAATACTGTAAGATATAATTTTGTAATTAACAACTTTGGATTTTTTGTAAAAAAATTTTATTGTATTTTTACATTTTGTGCTCTATCGCTTTTTTCAGCTATGGCATTATTTAATTAAAGCCGAAACGTTTTCCATAATTGGGAGTTTTTTATTCAGCAGAGGCCACCCATTGGTCGAATCCCTCTCCATTACTTAATTACAAATATATTATATACTTGAGTGATCTATTTTAATATCTCTTAATATTAAATGAATGTCTTGTTTACTTTTAATAAAATCACTTATTATATCTAAACGAATGTCTTGTTATCATAAAACGAGTTAAATTTTTTCCAAATAGTGATATCTTAATAATTAAGATATTAAAAAAATTTACCTAAAAGTTTGTATACAATATTATTTTTTTTTTTTTTATTTAAAACCCACTATAAGATTATAAGAAATATTAATAAATATTAAAATTAGATACTCTGTACCTTAAATCAAATATAATAATTAATTCCTAATTAAAATAAATATTTATATAATTCATTTGATTGAATATAGATTCTACATCAAATGAATATACTCATTTTTTAGTCAGAAATACATACCTAAATTTATTATAAATAAAAAATATTCAAGTTTATATCATTTCTTGTAGTAATTACGTATTATTCCATTTAAATACCCAACTATTAAATCTAACTATTCCACTATTTTACCCAAATAACAATATTTTCATATTTTACTTATTGGTGCTTGGTTCAAATAGCGGCATCTTAACTATTAATATATCTAAAGTATGAGAATACTTAAAATACTAATATCATTTATTCATATTGAACAGAGATTTTGCCATAATTAGCTTCACCATCTATTCATATCAAATATAATTTCTTAACTATAAATATATCGATTTTTCAGTGTAGAAGGGAGAATTTCATGAAAGAAATTCTTTGAGAAAAGAGTTGTATGCTTGGGGGGAGAAAGGCCGCTATGGGAGATAAAGCTTGCAATTAGACAGGATTGGGAAGAAAGATGGGGTTGAAGGGGTGAAGGTGGGAACATGTGGGCTATATGGGCTGAAGGCGCAGGAGAGATCGTTAAGAACCCCAAAGAGAAAGGTAGGCTGATGCGAAGGGTCGCAAGGGCAGAAGCCCAGAGGACAGACAGAGCGCCGAATGTCACAGGCCCAGCCGGACCAATCAATAAAATAGAAAATCCCCAGCTGAAGAAGACCTCTCTTACTCTTTCCTGAGGCGAACTAATCGAACGGAGAAATACCTCCTCTTATTCGATCAAATAAAAGTGCTAATAATTATTGGGGTTATTCACGAATTATATTTCATCGTCCGATTGAGTAATAAAAATGAAGTATCCAGAATACTCCCGGGGGGCGTATTTCTGGTCATAAAATTTAATTTAAAATCATTAAAAATCGATGTGAAATAAAATTATTGATCTAAACTTAATAGCATAAGAAAGAGAGGAGTGCTTCCATTGAACTTCTCTGTATCATAACCTTCTGAACATATAGCCATGTACGGGTGTGAAACCTGGACAATTAGAGAAGAGGAGAGAAAGAGATTAGAGACTTTCGAAATGTGGTGCTACAGAAGAATAAGGAATATCCCTTAATGGATGGATAAAATTACAAATGAAGAAGTTGTTGGAAGAATCGGAGAAAGAAGAACCTTGTGGAAGAGTCTGAAGAAGAGAAGAGCTCAGATGATGGGGCACACACTGAGACATGGGGGACTGCTTAGGGAATAATATATTGAAGAGGGAGGTGGGAAAGAAAAGGGGAACGGGAAGATCCAGATTAGAATATTTCAACCAAATAATTGGGGATATGGTATGTCAGACATTTAGAGAGGTCAAACAGCTGGCGGGGGACAGAGTCGAGTGGAGACGGATTGTTGCATCAAACCAGTCTTAGGACTGTATACTCAATGATGATGATGATAATTCTGAAGTTACTGTGCTCGATATATAATCAGTTCTTCGTTTTAGAAATACCTACAAACATTTTGGAATCAAACTTAACCCTCTCCGAGTTTTCCCTTGCAGTTATGGTATGGTATATGTACCGTAATTCAGACATACAAAGAGAAAGGCAGAAAAAACAATCGTTTGGAAATAATTTTTCTTCAGATTTTATTTTATTTTAGTGAAATTTTTTACTTTTGAATTTCTTATATGAACACTCAAAATGTTATTTGATTTTTACGCCTTTAAGGTGAAAACTCGCAAACTAGTCAGTCAAACAAAACTACTGTTAAAGTAGTCGTGGTAAAAGTTCCATTTAATCTCTGAAGAAGGAGGGAAGATTCTATGAAACGTCGGCTTTTTAAAGAGGATGAAAATGACTTCCTAATAAATTGTTAGAATTTGGAATTTAATGTTTTCATTATCGTAGGTTGGGATCGTAAGAAAATGGAAAATTAAAATTCAAAACAGAGTTTTACTTTTAATAATTCGGACGTTTTGTCGTTCGTTTTTGGACTTTCTCAGCAGCTCACTATGTAACTCAATTGTCCATTATTGATAACATAGTGAGCCTCTGAGGTAGTCGAAAAATAAACGACGAAACGTCCGAATTATTAAAAGTAAAACTCTGTTTTGAATTTTAATTTTCCAGTTTTCTAAGATTCCAACTAAGTAGTATTATAAATATGGATACGAGTAACGAAACGTTTTCATTATCCTTGGACTGCCTTCCATAATGAATTCTACCAATCACTCTCCATAGAAAATACTTCTAATATATCAGTGATTTGTATATTAATTGTATATTGTATTACTTATGTAGAATTAATTATTTAATCTATATGAATTGATTTGATTGAAATAAGAAAACTTTATTTTAGCAAAGTATTATATTTATTCTATATAAGTGATTTAAGTATATATTTTTTATAAAGGAGCTTTTCGTGCGTATCTTCGGCACGCCCTCGAAGCTCGGCCCCCCGGGCTGGTGCCCTGACGGGCAGCGTCTCGGCCCAAAATTTTTATTCCTCTTAAAAAACCACACTCCAAATGTATACCCGTAAACTACCGAAAATACATCGCCTCTTAAAAGTTTCTCCTCTTTAATTTTTGAGTGGCGAAGGGGGGGAGGAATAATTATCAATATATTTAATGTTTCTTAATTTTAAATGGTTTGGAGTCTTTCATTTCAAAATTCGAGTCCAAATTACAATTATATTTCAAATTTGCCTGGTTAATGAAAATCGATTGGAGCCATCAGTTTAAAATCCGAGCTGACAATTATATTTCAAATTTGCCTCGTTAATTAATATATATTTAATGTTTCTTAATTTAAAATCTATTGGTGTTTTTTCATTTTCATTCGAGTTCAAATGAATACAATATTATCTCGACACAAAGTCTAAATCAAAAATATATAGTTTTAGTAACAGAAATCAAGATATAAATATTAATGTTGCATTGGTGTAATAGCTAGAGCTGATGCCCTTAGTTCAAAAGTTCGTCGGTTCGATTCTAGGAAAGAGTGTAATTTTTTTAAAGAAAATTCTCTCAGCGTTGTTACAAATTAATCTAGGCTCTTATATATATAGTATATATATAAATTATAAAGTACACATAACCTATTAGTTAGAGCGAAGAACATGTTTGTTTATTTTCTATTTCAATAATAATATTACATTGTTGTTGCCATGGCAACCTAATTAGAATCAATTAATTAGTTACTATATATATCAATAAGTAAAAATAAAAATAGATAACGAGAATATCTGATCAAATAAGAATATCAAATTCGAAACGCTTCTATTATCGATAACAGTAAACCACTCAAATAAGGTTCCTATTTTTCCCCTTTGTTAGGAACATATAAAAAATTAGCGGTAGAAACAGTAGAGTGTGGACGAGAATTAAAATAATTTCCATAACACAAAGTGTGGTTTGAACCGAAGAAACAATTCCACAAACATCCAGTAAACTTCCAAATGAAAAACAATGATGGAATTTATGCAAAACAGAGAGAGCGAGAGCTTTTGGATCTATTTCGTTTGGTTTATTTAATAAATCATTTACACATTCCAGATTTAAATTATATAGATATAAAAAAATAGAAGGATTTAAACGAAATTTGAATTAAGAGATGATAAATGGAGAATGGATTGCGAGGGGGTGTCGAGCTGCTGCTTGATCAACCTTTCACTAAATTATCATAGGAATTGAGCTCCAGCACACAAAATCAATACGAATTCATAAACGTATTATGCCTTATTTTTTTTTTGCGCCACCGCGATTAATATCCAAAGTATTATGTTCTCAGGAATTGTATCCCATCTATTGATTAAAAGGTTTTTAATTTTTGCTACAGAAAGAAACTTTCTCACCTGACCAGGAATCGATCTCGAGCCACATCAATTTTAGAGTCTATCGCTCTGACTATTACCTATTTCTACTCTTATTAAACGAGCAAAAATTGTATATTTATTTGTATCTTGGTTCTATTTTGAAAACGACTCTACCGATTTTGATGAAATTCACGGGTTAGGGGGTTTTTGGGTTGGCAATTCGATCTGTCACGGTCTCATCTTCGACAAAATTGTTTTTGATGGGTTTAATCGTAATCAAATTAATTATTCTCAGGTAGAAAAATTCCATTCTTAAAAAAGGTTTTTCTTTTACTATTCTACCCAGACAGACAATAGGTTGGGTTAATCCTTTATTCTCAAAGGCCTTGAAGAAGTATTGTGATTGTGGATTTTAACATATTTTGTTCTCCCTAAAAATTAGAAATATTAATAAACGTTTTATAGTTGTTTTTATAAAGAACCTTATTTATTTAATAGAATAAAAAATAATCAAGAATTTATTTAAAAATATATTTCGAATAAGCATGTCTCAATTTTCTGAAAAAACAACACATTTTGATAGGTTTTTATTTATTAACAATTGGATGAATAAAAATGAATCATATGGTTGAATCAAAACAGGTGCAGGAGGTGGGGTGCAGTGGTGGGGGACCCGGGGGTAGGGTGAGGTTTTGGGGGTGGAGTCGAGCGGGGTGGAGGTGGGGGGTACAGTGGGCGAATATTATATATATATATTTGTATTTTTTTTTAATTAAAAAACGGCTCTCAAATAAAAATCGACCTTTTTATCAGAATTTTAAATTAAAAATAATATTAAAATAAAGCTTTTAACTGATGGAAACAGTTACCGAGCATCGCTCGGTGCCTCCAGGTACTTAGGGGCTTATACTAGCTAATACCTACTTTAACTTAAAGTAACTATATATATATATACATATTGTAATTTTATTTACTTAATATATGTATAAATAAGCTGACGTGTTCTGATGTGGCCATCCACTTGACTTTACCATACAACCTGGCCCCTCACTTATATATAATATTTAATAAAATTATTTATTTATAATCATGTAGGGGGGGGGTTAGTTTTCGCATTTTTAGACTCCTGGGGTCCCACTGATATATGTATACAAAATTTGGTTGAGTTTCCTCAAATAGCCTAGATTTTTAATTTTTAACCCCCCTCCACCCCCCTTAATTTTGGGTCGATATGCACCAAAATCTAATCAGCTCTTAATCTCAATGGACCAAAACTATGTGGGAAATTTCGCTTCGATATTCACACTAGTTTTTGAGCTAGCTCGTCCACAAAAATTTGGTAACGCACAGACTAACAGACATTTTGACAAAACAATTATTATCTCGAAAAATCTAATTTTTTCGATGATCACTTATTAGAGCTTATTACCTTATTATCTATTTATATAATTTAGTTTACAAGCTATAATTCTCTGACATTCTGACAGACAGACAGACAGACAGGTATTGTATTGAGCTAATCCCAAAATGGAACATGGTTTTTTGCTCTCCACTTTTTAAGTAATTTCACTAATATGTTTCTTTAGCAAATACAAATTACCATAGATCTATTTTGAGAATGATCAATAAGTAGAGTAGACCCGACTCTTTTAATGGTGATTAGATTTTCAATGTTTGTAGAAGAAATTTATGAACTCTTCCGCGAAAGGATTGTTTTTTTGCTTCTAAATTAATTTTCTGAGTGTAAATAGATTTTATTATTTGTTTGTGTATTTTATTTATTTATTTTTTTGCAACAAATTCAATATAGTTTGAGACATCTTCGGGTGGCTCTACAAGGTAGAGAAGTGGGTGTGTATGTATCTGAGCACCTTTCCCCGGTAGCTATCTTTCTCGTTTTTAACCCCCCCGAAATGGGCTGGATGTGTACGATTCCGGTAATGGATGGCCCGCGGCCACGAGTAGGACGAGGACTCTGCGCCTGGCACGGCCGGCAACCTGCATGGATCGATGAGAGCAAAAGAGAGGGCAAGATCCAAAACTGTGTGGGTGGGAAAGAGAGAGAAGACCACGACGGAGACCAGGCCAATTGGGCTGGATGGGGCTCCCTGGTCAAACATCCACGGACCAAATGACCGCAATCATCATATTCTTCGGGGAAGCCGCCGAACGCGGCGGCGTTGCTGTGTCATGGAACATCCAATCACCGGTTAACATTCCGAGAATGGGTTGCCAAATTCTGAGAAACGGAGGGGGCCCGGAGGGGACGCTCAACGAATCAGCCATTCATCCCCGTCAGCTACTCTGCTTGCTTTTCCACAATGAAACAAAACGGCTATTGTTATTTTAGTGGAAGAATCTGGTTGAAGGTGGCCGATGAAGGTAAGGGTAGGGTAGGGGTGACATTTCGATGCGCCACGCCCAAAGCTTGCCCTTTACTAGACAACTAACTAATTAGATTTCAAGGCACTGGGGTTTGGGCTGGCTGGCTGCTTGATGGATTTTAGGCAATATTAAAACATCTTCTATTTTTAAAACAATCAATGAAAAAGAAAAAACGCGTTTCAAAATTAAAATTGATTTAGTTCTTTTTTTAGAAACACATACAGATACTTTGTAATCAGACTTAATCCTCAACGAGTTTTCCCTTGGAGTTATGGTATAATTCAGACATACAAGCAGACAGGCAGAACAACAAACAATTGTTTCCGAATAATTTTTCTTCACGTTTTATTTTACATTAGTGAGATTCTTTACTATACCAGAACTGATAGAGTTCAAAACGAAGAGATAAGAAAACGAATGAACATGGACGGAATCCAATAAAAACAATTAGTTTGGTTTTGGACGAAGAACGAATCCCAAAAAAGTCTCTAGAATGGATCCCCCCTGAATGTTGTCGACCCAGCTACTGAATGGACGAGGTGAAAAACGAGGATATGAGGTCCAGAAATTTCGAGATTGTGGATGTCTGTGACCGTGAAACGTGGAAACTGAGAACGGAGAAACGTCGTCAGACGTAGAAATCCGAAAGAAGAAGAAAAAAGAGATTTTTTACTTTTCAATTCCTTATATAACACAGTCAAAATGGGTATTAGATTTATGGCCCCTGAAGATGAAAACTTACACTCTAGTCAGTCAAGCAAAAAAAAGTATGGCTAAAGAAGACGTGACGAAAAAGTTCATTCGTTTTAAGAGGCAAGATCCTATGAAACGTAGGCTTTTTAAAGAAGATGAAAATGACTTCCTAATGAATTGTTTGAATTTGGAATTTAATAATTTTTTGAGAATTTTTTTATATAACCAAACTTCTTGAGGATACAAATTCTCATTTAAACATGTGTTGGTTTTATTCTTTTTTGACAAAAAAAAAAAACACATTTTTATCAATTATTTTTCTTTATTTTATTTTATTGTTACCAGAAACGTTTCGACATTTTCAAATATGTCATCATCAGCCTAAAACATTTCAATCATTACATAATTTTTATACAATGACAATTTCTCCACACAACAACAACTTAAAAATAACAACAAAATATGACATACCTTGGAACAATCTAAAGATGGGAAAAAATTCCCTCACACCGAAATTATTAGAGTATGTAACATTATTCTTCGCCCCGGCTGATCCTTTTGTCTATAATAAAAATAATCTTTTCTTCGTTCCCTAAATTTAAAATTTGTTATTAATTGTCTTTACACGGCCTCGTTGTGGTCGCGCCCCGGGTGAAGAGAAAATTATTTTCGATCTTTGGGGTCTGCGATCGATTGGGAGGCGCTGGAATATTTAATTGTTTAATTAATGAATCAAGGCCTAAGATGCGAAAAATGAACGAGGAGAGGATTAAAAAAGAAATTCCATAAATCATATAGACAAAAGGTATTAGTTTGGGTTCAGGGATCAGTAGCTTAGTGGATATAGGAGCTAATACTCTTATGACAAAGCATTGCAGTACATATGCAAAGATCCCGGGTTCGAGCCCCGGCTGATCCTTTTGTCTATAATAAAAATAATCTTTTCTTCGTTCCCTAAATTTAAAATTTATTATTCTTTTGTTTAACAATTATTTGTGTATAAACCTTCAAGGTTAAAGACTCATAAATCTCTGACCGTTTGTTAGATTCAAATTCTATTTGACAACTGAACTTATTGCCAACTCAACACAACAAATCCCCCAAACATATTTCAATTAACTAAATGATTTTTATTTTTATTTTTATTTTATTTTTGTTTTGTTTTTTGTCAAAAAAGAATAAAACCAACACCTATTTAAATGAGAATTTGTATCCTCAAGAAGTTTGGAATTTAATGTTTTCATTCAGAGAATTATTTACTGATACAGTTTTTAAATACAACCGTATTTTATTCCTATCTTACATATTTTCTCGTCAGAAGTAAATTTATCAATTCCAATGTAACAATCATATTCAACAATTAATAAAGTAAAGGGTGTGTAGTTTCACAGTGAATGAAATAAAACTCAAAGAGGTTTATACAATTGAAAAGTTTTTATTTTGCCGAGAGTAGCAGAGTTGTTGATTCACAAAGAAAAACAAAGAGGTTGTCCTCTGCTTGATGCAAATAAACATACACACATATATATCGAGATGATATATATATATATATATATATATATATATATATATATATATATTATTTATTTGTTTGGGACTATAGTTTCGAAGACTTGGTCTTCATCATCAATCTTTTTTAATTATAAATGTTTTTCCTGGAGTCAATGTCGTATGGATATTGAAAATTTGGTGTTCTTTCTTCCCTGGTGGTCAGGCTAGAACCAACAAAGACATTCTTCTGGTTCACATTCAAATATAAAAAACATTTATAATTAAAAAAAGACTGATGATGAAGACCAAGTCTTCGAAACTATACTCCCAAACAAATAAATAATATATATATACAGATATATCATCTCGATATATATGTGTGTATGTCTATTTGCATCAAGCAGAGGACAACCTCTTTGTTTCTCTTTGTGAAGGTTTATACAAACTCAATATATTTTGGATTATTAGTCCATCATCAGGAGTTTACAGTTTAAAACTAAAAAATATTCAACAAATCTGTAGTAATTCAAAAAAGCGTTCATACCTTAAGTTATCTTGATCTGGACTTGGTTAGAATATGTCCCTCACAATTATTCTTCGGTCTGTCTTCAATTTCTATTTGATTTCTGCTAGACTTCAAATTATTATAATATTAAAATGTTTCACCTAGAACCAACACCTAACTCCTTAAAAGTTATTATTATTTGGTTTAATAATCATAAAATTTACAAAATATAAAAATTCATCAATAGACTAGGCCAAGCTCACCTAAAAATGAACAAATTACAATTTTTTAAGTCTCTTCCACTTTCTAACATAAACGTCTAGATTTTGGTTTATTTACTTTTTCAATAATGCAAATAAAAAAAATCAATAAAATATTGTAAACAAAACAAATGAATGACATAATAATAATAATAAATAAATTTTATTGAACCAATTATTTTACATGCATTAGCGTATACATTTATATTTGAGCTTCGACTTCGGAGATTACATCCCCACCATCGACTGTTCTTGATAATGTTTTTAGTCCGTGTTAAAACAAATGAATGACAAAACAATTAATATATAATAATAATCATTTGTAATGAATTATTAGCGAGATTTAAAATAATAAAAAAAAAACAATTAATTATTAACAATTTTTATAAATATATAAGGTTGAGTTCAAAATTTCAGGAGGATATTTAAATTTTAAAATTATTATCCGTTATTTCAATAATTCTATAAAAAAACAACAAACAAAAGTATAATATTGGTTCTCAAAATGAAATAACATTGTTGCATAGTTTCAAGGGGCAATTAAAATGAATGATTTTCTGAAAAGGGTGCGAATAGAAGGTTTCAAGTCCCTGCCTGGTACCTATATATTCCAGTTCAAGCATGTCAAAGACAAGTCGTGACGAGTTTTATTCGAATAAAAATTGTTTGTTCTCGCTGAGGAATTATTAAAATAGAATTAATTTAAAAATAAATAATAATAAAATAAAGGAATTTCTGGAATAATCCATTTCTAAGAACTCTCAATATATAAGATAGGAAATAACTAAGAATTTTGTTAAGGGAGATTAAAAATCGACCTTTTTACCTGAATATAAAATTAAAAATAATCTTAATATATCGCTTTTAACTGAAGCAAAAAAAAAATGAGCATCATTAGGTGTTCCAGGTACTTATTATTTAATCTATATAATTATATTTCAAGGCACTGTGGGGTCTGGGTTTGAGGGATTTTAGGGAATATTAAAAGATCTTCTATTTTTTTAACACAATCAATGGATATTAAAAAAAAATTAAACCATTAAAATTTAAATTAATTTAGTTATAAATTCGCTTCAGAGGATATTAAATTTAAAATAACAAATTAAGAAGATAAATTGTCAAACGAAATGAAAATATTTTTTTCCCTTTGGAGGGGGGGGGGGGTAATGATATCATTTTACTGGTTGGAATTAATTAAAGTGAGTTATAAAGTTTTATCAATTTTCATTTAATATAAGTATTAGTATCCACCAAGAATTCATCAATTTACAAGAAAGAGAGATAATAAGCCCTGACTCGTCGTCGACGGCGGGTTCTTCACTTAATCATAATCTTGGGGGCCGAATAAAGTCGGTATTCAACTCATTCGGGGGGTGGCTGACGCTGTATCGATCGATATATACAAATTAATTTCTAGCTAGTCATTTATTTATATTTAAATGTGTAATTCGCATTTGGTACTCAGTCATTCTAGTGACAGAAGTGAGAACCAAATGCCAATTGCATTCATGCTATACTTGGTAACCTTAGTCTACATGTGTTCATGAATACGATATATCTATATACCTATATATAAATCAATCTGTGTTGGTTCTTTCCAATGAACTTCGACACCGTTTATCCGATTGAGATGAAATTTTGAACACATATTCATCACAGTCTATAGGATGATGATGATATAGTTTCATCAAATTAAAATTAATTTCATTTTTCAATTTTATTCAAAGGCCAAAAATTTTATTCAAAGCTCTAAAAGGGTCATGAAATAATGAAAAAGGTTAAAATGGTCAGGCCGACAAACAAAGAACCCCTCTTCACAAAGGAAGTTAGCAATTTTTTTTTTAAAGTTTGAAAATATTTATAGAGAGATTTCTCATAAAAAATCTATATATATATAAATCAATCTGTGTTGGTTCTTTCCAATGAACTTCGACACCGTTTATCCGATTGAGATGAAATTTTGAACACATATTTATCACAGTCTATAGGATGATGATGATATAGTTTCATCAATTTAAAATTAATTTCATTTTTCAATTTTATTCAAAGGCCATAAATTTTATTCAAAGCTCTAAAAGGGTCATGAAATAATGAAAAAAGGTTAAAATGGTCAGGCCGACACACAAAGAATCCCTCTTCACAAAGGAACTTAGCATTTTTTTTTCATTTTCTTTTTTTTAAAGTTTGAAAATATTTATAGAGAGATTATTCATAAAAAAATGACACACGTTATAAATATATAGCTATATAGTATACATATAAGTTAAAGGTATAAACAGGGCCGGGCTAAGAGAAAATTTTACTACAAGCATGAAATATTTTTGCACCCCCCACGCACCCCAGCAATTTTAGCAACAATCATAATAGAACAATATACATTCAAATTTTGTATGTTTATTTTCTTTATAAAATTCAATATCAACTGTTATTTTATTGTTTTGAAAAATAAATCTATATCATCTATCTATCTATCTATCGTTTTTTTATACATTTTGACAAATTTTTGGTGACCAAATGTTCCTTTGGACAAGGTCAATTTTAATAAAAAAATATTATATTTGTACCATCTTTTGTTATTTTTCATTTAAATTTTAAAATTACGGGCCAGTAAAATAGAATCTTCAATTATATCTATTCAAGACTTTATTCTAGAATAACAGTACTAATAAAACTTCAATAATCAAGCCGCTAGTATTACAGGTGAAATTATTTTAATAGACCAAGAGCTGGTGACACATTTTTGAGTACGGATTTGACCCAACTAGAAATAATGCGTAATAGTACCGTCTATGATAGTTCTACAAGGAATGGCCAGTCTGGCTGGTCTAAGCAGGTGGACCAGTTACTGCGCATGGTGTGAGTGAGGTAAAAAATACATATGTGTTAAAAAATATTTTTGACCCACAATGAAATTATAAAAATTATAATTTATAGTCAATTATAAACGTAATATATTCACCCCAGACCATTTGAGTGGTGGGACCTGGAACCAGACCACCCAAGGTGTATTTTTACAACATGAAAAAATAGCATGATGCATGTTGTAAAAATACACTACAATACATTACAAATGTATTAATTATACTTTCATACATATGGGGTATTTCACGCCAAATCTGACGGTTTGAAAAATTTTAATTATTAATTTTCTTCATTTTTTGATATTTTTTTTTAGTTCTTATTAAAAAACTCTTCCTGGTAAATTTTGATTTTTTTTTTTTTTAGAACCGTTTTAAATGGTATCGAATTACACATTTTTTCGCAGATAACTTCTTCAAAATAGGACCAAATTCAACGTTTTTTTTTTTTTTTAAATTTTTGTTTTTTTAGGTACTTTGTTTGACAAAAAAAATTATTTAAAGTGTTTTTATATGCAATTTTTATGTTTGAAAAATTTTAATCTTGTTTTTGAAACTGTACCTATGTACTTTTCAATTTTTTTTTGATAATTTTTTCTAAGCAAAAAACCGCCAAAAAATGGAAATTTTCACATTTTTTTTTGCATTTTCTACAATGTTACGTCACGAAATTTTGGTGGGAGATCTCAGATAAGGTAATAATTATCAATATATTTAATGTTTCTTAATTTAAAATCAATTGGAGTCTTTCATTTCGAAATTTGAGTCCAATTTACGAATATATTTCAAATTTGCAGCAAATATACCGATGGCGCTCTTTCTCGGCAGCATTAAGTCAGCGTTGCGGCAAATTAATCTAGACAAATATATATAGTATTGATAGACGTCATTACCATTACCATAAAACCATTGAGATTTTTTTTTCTTTTATAAAATCAAAACCATATTTGAATAAAAATAAAAAATAAAATATAAAACATTCGAAAATTTTTTAGTTAATATAATTCAATTAAATCTTTTTTTTAACCAATTAAATCACGAATACTTCAATAATAAAATATATACCATGGTATAGGAATGGAATGTTTATTCAAAAGTCATTTTGTTGAAATGTATAAAAAAATATATTTGATTAAATCGTTTAGCGGATATGTATTAATTAATAAAAAAATGAAAAAAAAGGTAAAAATGCAGAATTTAGATTTAAAGAATTAGAATTTAAATAAACTGATACGCCTGGACCCTATTTAATAAAATCATTTATAATCATTTAGGGGTGTTGAAAATCTAGTCTCTTGGACACTGATTTTAAGTAAGTTTATTTGACAAAGGATATTAGGCTTTTTTTAAGCAAAGAAGACACAATTCTCTCTTTATGCGGAATTAATTATTATTGGCCGACCACCATGGCTGTTTGGTTTCGGTCTACTAAGAGACCATTGTCAAGGCCTCAATTCTAATTGTTTCCAAACTTTTTGTAAACAACGTGAGTCAATCTCGGCAACACAATTTCACATATAATATTTTTCTATTTTAATTTTTAATTAAGTATTTCTCTTAAGTGTATTTTCCTTATGTCAGGCAGCACAAGAATATTCTATATATATTCTTTCAATATCTTTTCGGGACATTCGGATATCCCGACGAAGTCCTACAAATGTACGTAGATATTCTAAGAATATGCCTAGAAAAACAAAATGTCCGCCTAAAAATCTTCTAGCGATATTCTGGGAATATCCCGAGGAATGTTCTAACAATCTTTCTACAG